>JAIPMN010019821.1:0-11529 GCA_020650975.1 Apostichopus californicus
CCCCCCCCCCCCCCCACTCAAAAGTACCTTCCTACGCCACTGATTACTAGTCAAGCGAAACCATTTCCATATAGTCTATTATAGATGGATGTTCGCGGACATAATTATGAATATACGATGTCCGTTAAGTTGAGTTAAATAAACAATTCATAGACAATGGAATTCAATTATATGAATATCACCGACTTTATTTCAAACTGTCAAATTAATTCAACACGTGTAAGGTTAATGTTATTCGGCTAATATAATTGTGCATCTTTATATTTTTATCAATGGATAGTTCCTATATCATTTCACACGTAATAAAATTTTGAATGAAAGTTTGTAAATATCGATAACGAATAGACCAATCCTCGGAATACATCCACAGTGGATGAATTCAAATTTCCTTACCTATCATTTTCATTGACACACGTAATGATATTTTGATTAATATTTTAAACTCAACTTATATCTCGTAAATATATAATATTTTGGATTACAAGATGCCAGTTACAGGCCATCAGCATATCTATATGTGTAAAACAACATGAGGGAGATGGGTCAAGAGGAGGGGAAAGTCTGCCTAAAGTATGTCACCGTTAAAGAAAAAAACACATTAATAACCGATAAGAGACTTGGTTACAGTTTCCTCTTCCACCCCACCCCACACCATCTCACCTAAAACAAGACCCTATGTCACTCAACCACGGTGCCAAATACTTACATGGTGGAGATCACATCTATGACTCATCCTAATAAATCACTTCTTAGTTTGAGATTGCATGAACTTTTCGGCATCATTCTTTTTTACAATAAAATCATATACATACACTCTAAAACCGGGAGCAACTGAGTAATTTGTTTATGTATGTTACAGTAGTTATGCCGGATCTGTCTATCGCAAGCCCAGTGGGAAAATATATTACTATATATTACTATATAACTATATGTCTGAATGTTGTTAACATATCAAGAGCGACCTGATATACAGATATCATATATATAGACACAGTTTTTGTACAATAACCTGGTTTTCGTGACTCAAAAATGAGTAAAATGAATCGAAATCATTCTCATATGAAATATTTGGCAGCTCTGGAATATTCAAAGTATATCCACGAAAGATAGAAAACTAAATCTGTATACTCACGGAAGTGATCTATTAATCCTCAAATAATCCTCTTTCTCTCTGTATCCAGAGAGAAACTCAAATAAATTGATCCCAAATAAACATTACATCTCTGACAAGTAGGCTAATCGTTGTCTTTATATGTTTCGAATCAAAAGTTCAAGCAGGTCGGTCTTTCGCGGCTGAAGAAATCACGTCCCCTTTTCCGTTCCCTTCTCATGTGAACTGATCATGAATAAAACTATGACACTCCGACCGCAAGTCACAGTGATAAACACTGCAGTGCGACGCCAACACTTGACCAGATTTAAAAGGCTGCCCTGCGAGAAAGTTAATGAGCTCGCTGTCGAAATGCATTCCGCACACTCCGAAACAGCGAGATTTATACAGAGGGGGAAAAAAACGTTGGATCGTAGTGAGGGAGCTGTATTCATGATACCAAAAAGTTTGTGTCTAAAAATGTCTCCAAGCATATTTCATCGTGACCAAACTATTCTTGGAATGTCGGGGGCATAAAAAAACACCTTCATTTAATATCCGTAGACTAATAGTATAATTACAAGTTTGCCTTATAGAATATTTTATTACGAACGTTACCATATAACTACTGTAACTAAATGCGGTATTGGAAGAATGAAAACTTCTACGTGTAAATATGTAACCCATCCAAGAATATGAAGGATTGTTTGTTTTTTTAAGTTGTGTATTCTAATTTAATATCGAGTCATGACCGGTCGACAATGAGAAGACTATGCGAGGTAATTACTGCCAGTTGTTAGCTATTAATCAGGAGTATAGACTAGCAGATATCGATATAATGTCAAATCGGTCACTTGTGCATGTACATCAAGAGTTCATAAAGAGGTCAATCAGATCTCGCTGTGTGTTAATGAAGCATGCGGATATCTATCCGAATAATGTCAACCTTTATTGTCGAGATGCAATGATGGAATGGAGACAGTTTAAAAAAAAAGAACTCCTTCCATCCAGTTGAGTTTAATAACCCATTAGGCAAATATCTACACATCATCGACGTCGACAAGATGGTGGACCTCTGCGCTGTCGTAATCAATTACAAGATGAGTGGTTTATATAGCAGAAAACAGAAAAGACTATAGGCCTAGTTTGATATAACCTATAATCATTACTGTTATTATTGGTGCATGATATTATCAGACATGAGAAATGCCCGCAAGGAGGGGAATATATATTCAAGTAAGGGTCTCATGGTGACTGTATTGCGGGACAGTTTCGTCACAGGATTAGTGTGTTCTGCCATATATGTTATACTTTTGTAACGTCATTGGCAGATCGCGGCGCTGTTCAACTATTAATCTTTTCTCCCCTGTGGTGGATATTTCCAATGTTCAGATAGTGTACTACTTACACTCCTTACAGTTCTTGAATTTATTTTGAATTTATTTTCTACATTCCATTATTTTTACATTTTGAACAGTATTGGATAAATATAGATGGTATCAAATACAGTAAACAGTAAATATAGAGTATTGAAATAATATATATGTGAGATGGAAGTAGAGGAACCAGAAATAAGTGGAAACTTTTCTGGTCTGGTCCCTTTGTAACTTAGTTCTCTTTAAAGGGAGTGAAGACTCGCGCACAAAGAAACGTCTGATGCCGGTAACGTCTGACCTAGTTTCGAATGAGGTGTAACATAAGTGTTAGACACCACCATCGATCCCAGAAAATACACACAACAGCTCGCTACCGTCGGTAATTAGACACTAGTGTACAACCAATAAATGCAGCTACGGTCAATACCCACAACACAGTGTACATAGCAGCGATGGACATCTCAGGTCTAGATAAAAGATAACAAGGTATCGCGTTTCATTACTGTCTGCATTTTGTAGCGACAAGAAAAAACTTCATTTGGGGCGAGTCTTCAATGTCTTTAAGAATGATTTGACATTGCATGGTAGGCCTATGTCCAACACAACAAACGAAGGTCGAAACTCCTGACTGGGGTAACATTTTGTCAGGATATTCTGCAGGCTGGCAGGTCAAGGAATTGATGAATTTGAGTCATTACAGGTCATACCGGTAAATATGACGGATGTACAGTCGATGTACGTTGTCAAATCAACTTAGTAATGAAGATTAAAGGCCACCAGTGTTTCCCCCAAATATGCTAGAATTTCAAATAATGGTCACAGTGACACAACTTCAAGCTTGAACTAGCATTTTACTTGCACTTTCAGAGCATATGTTCCTTTCTTTGGCATTAAGCTTGTCTAAGAGAACCCTCCTCTCAGTCTGCGAATGATTTGGAAATTCAGATCCTCCAGCTGACATTTTTTTAAAATATTTTCTACCAATTTTTAGAAGACTAAATTTAGGGGCAATACTGATGACCTTTAAAACAAAGCTTGTTATATTGAAAATTAAAAATGCAACGCAGAAAAGTGAAGTAAGAAACAAATTCAGCAGCCACCATCGCCATATAAGGGATTATTCCTAAACAAACCGCTCTTTGGCATATGTGGTTCAAATGTATCAATAGTGATATAAGTTGTTGTTAAAATTTGTAACATAAAATATCGCATATGAAACTGTGTTGAATGATCGTTCTGTGTACAAACGCCCATACTACGTTATGGAGCAATATCACCACGGTCGTTACTTGGCAACTAAAGGCTGACGCCATTTTGAGTTAACTATAACTGTTTGTTTGCCGTTTTTTCTTCTTATAACGTTGAACAGTAAGACTGAATAATAAGGGATTTTCTTGTCAATTCTTGATGAAGAAATTTCAGTATAGCATAATAGACTCCTCTTTTGTGAAGATGTAAAAATTAGTGCTACTATTATTTTCCTGCAGCTTTTTACCTAATAATGAATCTGGCAATTCAGTGGCCTAAGACGCCATTAAAAAGATAGGCTTGTGTGTGTGTTGGGGGGGGGGGAGGGGGTGGGCAGAGAAAACCGGCCCCGATATTAGTCCGGAATCTTCCCTATAGAAGTTTTTTACTTTTTTGGTAAATGTTACGGTGGGACAAAAGAGACATAAAAAATCATCGACTATTTTCTCTCAAAACTTCGGCTAGGTTATGCAGGCAAAAGTTCCACACAAACCCTCCTCGGTCTAAAGCAGGGTTTCCATTAGTTTACCCCCCCCCCCCACCCCAACGAAACCCCTGTGGATGTCAGAGTTGTCCACGAATCCCCAACTTTTCGAGACTATGATCTGAGTCATAACAACTCCCTGATCTGAGTCATTATGATACTATAACACGCATAACAGTGCTTCGTAAAAGATCAAGTTCATAGTATAATATTGTAATGAAAAAGAGATGAACAAATATTTATTTGAAAACTTCAAGATCAGATCACGAATTGTATCACGCATCGATCACCCATCACACACGATGAGACGGATGCTCCTGTTTTTTTTATGACATGCACGGTTCTGTACTACTATGGCAACATATGCGTATGGAACGCATAAAGAGTTTATCGATAGGTACGACTTTTGTACATTACTAAATTATGATATATCAGATTTTAGTTCAACAAAAAGTACCCTAGTTTTGACTTTCAGAAACGTCTCATCGACCCCTAGAATAGACTCACGCACCCTGGGGTTTCATGCACCCCAGTTAGGGAAGCCCTGGTTTAAAGAGAAATGTTTGAATTAGAATGTGGAAATTTCTAATAAAAAACCCGAAAATTTGATGGATTATTGTGTATATGCAGGGAGTTGTTATGGAACAACTCCCTGGTATATGAAACAAAAATTGATCATGATTTATTGCGTTCCAGGTGGTATACTCATGGTGTATGATGACATCATTTACATGTGAAAAATCTGAACACTGACACTCCGTGAGCCCGTGACTGACACCAGCTCTGGCTGTGTTTGTATTGTCTGTACCGTACACATAGAGCAGAATATGCTCTATGACCGTGCATAAACTCGGTAGAAGACCTGGGCCTAACTGTACGCCTGAGGCTGAGTTCGTGTGCATACGTTAATGCAAGAACCGAGGTAGTACTACCATTTACGTACGTATTGCGGCGTTGGCTTACAGAATACAGGTAACCGGTTGAACACCAAAGGGAATAGTACCAGATAAGCTAACGTTGATCGATTGCGTAGAGAAAAACATGGGGTCCAAGACATCTCTACTCCTTCAAGAAGAAGAAATTATCCAGATAAGCAAAGAAACAGGCTGTAAGCATGACATTTTATTTATAAATGGAGGTTTGACTCTTGAGCCAGACTAACGTTAGAGTTTGACCATCTTAGGCCTACTGTAAGTTACTACGGACAGGTTTGTTCCATTACAAACACTACATAATCGTTCCCTAACGCTGCAACCTATGTTGGTACTTTTGCAGGCTTGTATATAATCACAAAATCAGCGAATGAAAACTTTCACGCCAAACAAGGTGCCCCAACCTAAGTAACAACACCGTAGCCAACACAAGATATACTTGTGGAACAAAACAGTTATCAAATGCATGGGCAAGCACATGGTATGACTGCAATACACAATGTCAATAGTGAAAAACAATGTAGCCAACACAAGCAACAAATTTCACGTGCATCAATAGAATCATGGATTCAACAACTAGTCTCACTCTCAGAAGGTATTCGTTAAATATGACCTTCCAACAGCTCACTCTGCTACGGAATAATTAAGATTTTTGCAAGTTAACGTTATTTCCAATTTACCATTTAATCCTAACCAGTAATTAATGAGTAGATGCTTTGGTTAACATTGATTTGCATTATTGGGGTGATTATTTGTGATAAACATGACTATTAGTTTTAATGAAGTTCAGTAACAAATGATGTTTCAACTTGAGGAAGAGTCACAACAATACTAGTATAGTAAAGGCTTCATAATTGACGCATCTTCATAATTGAAGCACCTTCAAATATTACTAGCAACGATATAGTAGGCAACCTAAACTTTTTGCAGAGAAGCAGAGTTACATATTTCATGCGATTGAATCCATTTCAGCAATGTGCTGATTAAACTGTGGTTTTATTAAGCTTTAACACCCTCCCCCCAGTTTTGCATGTATTTTTGACATTTGGAAATCTTACTCCATAAAAATAACCAAATTAGATTGACAACATGATCAACAAATGTGTCAATTTCGGGTAAAAAAGAACTTGACATGGCAGACATTTTGTGGTCAAACTCTGCTCAATTGTACGTTGCATAGGCACAAAACAATAAATATTTTTATCATTACATTTCTGAGGAACTACACATATGACAAACGCATACAGTTGAGTGATTTGGATTTTTCCTTTTAGACATCGTTCATCAAATCCTTAAGTGCGTCAATTATGAGCCCACCATGCTACTAATTATGTAATCAAATGGTCCGGGTCTCATTGGCTTTACACTCTTTTGCTCAGTGCTATTCAAGCTATTTGACATATTTAATATGTTTTACATATATTTCAGTTGTTCTACATTCTTTCAACAGTTACACCAAACCAGATAAGCCGTCTCTATAGTCGGTTCATTAGCCTAGATAAGAGTGAAGCTGGGAAATTGTGGTGAGAGTTATTCCTTTACAGAATTACTTGGATCATGAAATAACATGATAATGTTCAATTTATGTTACAGTCCATTACTCAGTATGATGTACCTTTGCATGTAACTTTACCTATGTCGTGTGTTTAGAGATAATGCCTTAGTGCTGTTTCCTCATCATTTCATTTTCCCCTTCAAATTTCTCTTTTAATAGGTTTTTATTTTGAATAAGCGTATTATTCACTTTTAAACACTTATGATTGTCACTGTTGAATGATTGTCTAGAGGGAGCTGCAAACATAAAATTAAAAAAAAAAGTGTCTTCACTTTCTAAACTTAGAAACCTGTATTTTTCAATGGTGTTTGTGTTCGTAATTTTGTATACAGAAATTTAATTTTTTTATTTTTATGATTTCCACAGCCCAACTGACTTGATGAGAATACCAGAGCTGGCTATTAACCCGTTGGGCTCCAGAATTGTAGAAGCGTTCTTTGCTAACTGCAGCAGAGAGTCAGACACCATCAACTTTAGACAATTCGTGAAGACGTTGGCGATATTTAGACCACAGAGGAAGAATGAAGTAGCCAATGACGTTAACTCAAGAGCATCTAAATTGAAATGTTAGTTTGCAAGATATTGTAGTTTCAATCTAATCTTTCTCCTCTGTATGAAGTGATAGAATAGGAAGCAGGTCACTTCGCCCAACAACCATTTCGCCCAACTGCCATTTCGCCCAACCTTACCATTTCGCCCAACCAGCCTGGTCATTTCGCCCAACCAGCCTGGTCATTTCGCCCAACCAGCCTGGTCATTTCGCCCAACCTTGATTAAAATTATACTTCAAAATGAAACGTTCGGGAATTGAACTAGAGAAATAGAAACAGTGATATTATTCCACAGCGATTCCCCTTTGTTTGTATAATAATATAACTTCCATTGTATGCGTAACCGCCTAAAGTAGTGTAATCCTCCCATTATACACAAAATAACTGCTTAGACTCCGATCGATATCGAGCGGACCTCACTTTATTTACCTACCACGAAGTAACATAACCCAAAATAAATCCAATTGAACTAGTGAAATAGAAAAAGTAATATTATTCTGACTGAATATTAGTAATAAGGGTGGGGGGAATTACCATGCTGGTTGGGCGAAATGACCATGCTGGTTGGGCGAAATGACCAGGCTGGTTGGGCGAAATGACCATGCTGGTTGGGCGAAATGACCAGGCTGGTTGGGCGAAATGACCAGGCTGGTTGGGCGAAATGGCAGTTGGGCGAAATGGTTGTTGGGCGAAGTGACCAGAAAGCATAGAATAGCGCTGATTTTGAAGAAAAAAGTTTTCCAGCTTTCTCATGAGCAACCTGGACATTCCTTTAGTACAGTTTGTCCAAGCAACTGAAAAGTATATTAGAAAGGTATGACTTAGCGAAAATGAAGGAATTATTAAACTGGGTGAAGACCTTGGCTGATGATATCAAGTTTGATCTCAGGCTACCCAAAACCTCTTCAACATAAGCTGTGTATGCTCAAAGCAATTGGTTGT
Organism: Apostichopus californicus; assembly: GCA_020650975.1. Lineage (NCBI taxonomy): Eukaryota > Metazoa > Echinodermata > Holothuroidea > Aspidochirotida > Stichopodidae > Apostichopus > Apostichopus californicus. The sequence goes on from JAIPMN010019821.1 coordinate 8,179, forward strand.
GATCCATACGCTAAATAATGTAATCCTGTTCCACTTATGTAGCTTGTTCAAGGTGGTAATTAGAGGTTGACGCCTTGACGGTGTCTGTATATTACCGTGGCAACTTCTTGTCTCTATTTCCATCTTGACAGAACACTATTCCAATCAAGGCCTATCATGCCTATCTTTCTCCTCTACTACTGACAAGCCTTACTTAGTTGTATCTACTGTAGTCCTAGTAAGCTACAGTTGTACTATTGAACAAACTGTTCAGTACTGTCATTATCATTATCCAATTATATCTACAAAGTCTATCATAATCCCATTAAGTCCTATCTTGCAAGTTATTCCTTCTAACCAGATAGCAAGCTAGTCCAGGGAATAATTCATCCATTAACACATACAGTAGCAAAAATGCTTTGGAAAATGAGTTCAATGCTATATACAGGTGCTAAGGTGTCGTTGTTGTACAGAGAAATCATAGTATTTTATAAGAGACACAATTAGGGACCTTCAAACCTGCTACCCAAAATTTGAATGCTAAGTCTGTTCATGTAGTCGTAGGTATATGTTATGATAGACTGTTGGTAGACCTATAGTAAAATATTAGTGTTTTCCTGGAGATATTCAGGCCTAGAATAATCACTGTTTCAGCCACTTGTTACAAAATGTAAGTAACCTAAAAATTCTATGGACTAAAAATCAAGTTCTCACTTGGCATTTTCCTGAATAACACCACACACATCAGTGACTGTATAGGCTATTGAGAGCAGTCCAATAATATTTGCTGGTAATGCAGTAATTTTAAAATTGTCTATTATTTCATCTCCGTAGAGTAGCCTTTTCACTGTGTTTTCCTGTCTCCTCAAAGTTAACAAAAAAAGTAAGATGCATGCTCGGTTCTTACATTTGACCACAATTTGGAGATTGCATTCATTTATTATTCAAACCTTCGCAGTAAGACCAATACAAAGTAGGTTTTGCTGATGTCCTTTCAAGGTGCGAAACCTACTTCTCCAGTACGTTCGATACCTTGGGCCCATTATTCTGGAAAAAACAACGGTTTTTTCATCAAAAATGTAATTTGTACATATTAAAGGCCATTTGGTATTCTACATTGAACAATTTTTCTTTTCTTTCTCCAGTTGCGTTTTCTATTTACGACTTGGAGAATAACGGGACGGTCTCCGGTGAGGACCTCCTGGTCATACTAAAGATGATGGTGGGATGTAACATTACCGAGGAGCAGCTGAAAGCAATAGCCCTGCGGACCATGAATGAAGCCGATCAGGAGGGAACTGGAATGCTATCATTTGATGACTTTGAACAGGTATGCAAACAATCTTCTGTTCATACGTTGCCTTTCAATCATAAGGTCCCGAGTTTGAGCCACTCCAAGATTAATGTATGTCGTCCAGTTACAGAGTTGTTGACAATTCATAATCATGGACGTTAAAATATGAATCTAAGAGACTGACTTTGATAAGGGGCTTTGATAAGCCTATGATGGCTTCTTAGCGAGTTCCTGCTTGCAGGAGGATCTTAAATACATACATACATACACACATACTTACATACTATGGCAGTATGCTAAGGGTTACTATGCATACGTCTGAATTTCCCCAGATCTGTCCTCTTTTCTTATTTTCGTGAGCATTCAAGTAAATCTGTAAAATTTAAAAAAAATGTCTTAGAGTTTTAGTTTATCTCCACAAAATTGAAAAACTACAGAGGATAAGCGTTATTGATGAGTGGCTTAAAACATTTGAGTCGGATTTACTGTACGCTGGATTGATTTTTTTTACTTTGACTTCAAATCTAATACTATATTCATGTAGGTCTCTCTCAAATTAGGGAAAGGAGAACCCCTCAACTTAGAATCCTGACAATGCAAGAAAAAGAAGCCATACAATATATAATATCTTACCACCACTACTGACTGAGGAATGTATGTACAGCCATATAATATATTACCACTACTACTGACTGAGGAAAGTATGTACACCCATACAGTATATAATATATTACTATACTACTGAGGAAAGTATATACAACCATACAGTATATAATATGTTACTATACTACTGAGGAAAGTATGTACAGCCATACAGTATATAATATATTACTATACTATTTACTGAGGAAAGTATTTACAGCCATACAGTATATACTGTAATATGTTACTATACTACTGACTGAGGAAAGTATGTACAGCCATACAGTATATAATATATTACTATACTATTTACTGAGGAAAGTATTTACAGCCATACAGTATATAATATGTTACTATACTACTGACTGAGGAAAGTATGTACAGCCATACAGGATATAATATATTACTATACTATACAGGATATAATATCTTACTACTACTACTACTGATTTTAGGAGTATGTCAGCTTGATTGGTTAGTGCTAGTAAAGTGCACTTAACTTAATTTCACTTTGTCTTTCCTTGTGATTACTGTGCAGGCACTGACAAGGGTCGAAGCTGAGCAGACCATGAATATACGATTTCTGGACTGAACCTCAAGCAGTCTCTGGAGAGAAGTTGCGGGCTTTCATAATCATTCTGCATACTGTTATTGAGGATTCTTCATCCATCTCAACTCACTACTTGGCGATTCCTAGTTCCTATTAAATTATTTCAAGGTGTTTCATATTTAGACAATACTTGAAAGAAACTCTGTAATGAGGGCCTCAAATTGGTCAAGTCAGTGACAGTATAGAACAGATATTCTGTACAAACAGGTTAAAGATTAATATTCCAAGACGGGTCTGCAGCAGAGGTTTTAATACCTCAGCTAGCCATTGCAGGGTAAAATAGCATCATTTATTCATTATTTACTTTGCCAACTGAAGTGAATTTCTCATCTCAACCACCCATTCAGCCATCTGTCATCAACCAAACTTTTTTGTACAGCACTGATCCTCTTTCACAAGGCACCGTCTCTGGTTCATTAGCTGGGACAAGGCTTATTTCTGGCCCTTATCCTTCTCTTACCTATCAGTAGCATAGAGGGTCCTACCTTTGGGTTCAATGTGTCACATTGGTATTGCAAAGCTACAGCAGTAATCCAAACCAGAGCTCACCCTCGATCATGTTGTTTAGACCTTATTATTGGGTTATTACTGATGTACAACACATTCACTTCACAGAGTCGATATTGTGGATGGTCAATGCAAGGGCGTAGGAACCGGGGGGGCTGGGGGGAGCCAGCCCCCCCAGTGAAAAATATGGGGGGCGGAAGTATCATTCCGCCCCCCCGCTCCGCAAGTCAGAAAACCCCTTTTTCATTTCCAAATGAGAAAAAAATCTCATTTGGAGTACTAAATTGCATCTAAGGCCAGGTGAAAATGCAAAATTATT
>JAIPMN010019822.1:0-17502 GCA_020650975.1 Apostichopus californicus
GGTTTATTGCCCCCCCCCCCCCCAAAAAAAAAAATTGTGTAGTATATAAAAAAAAAATAAATAAAAAAAATTGTGTAATATATATATATCACAAAGATGAATTGCAGCTCATAAAGTTCGGGGAAATTGCCGTAACGATGGTAACCTAAATCAAATCACCCAGTTATACGGACATTTGATACTTGGTTTTGTCCTTAAGCCTGGCGAAATCTTCATTTAGGCAATCACACTTGTCGATTTCGTTCAATTAATTGTCATATTGGTCAACTATAGTGGTAAATGTGAAAGAAGACATATAGTGCTGCATATATACAGATATAGCACGTATAATGAGATTATAGAGTATCTTCTTATGATAAAAACCTAGCTCATACTCAGATCCACAGAAAACACAATAGTTTTACGAAAACAGGACCACGACAGTGTGGCATTGAAGACGATATTTATGTATATATGTATGAATGTATTTTAGATCCTCCTGCAAGCAGGAACTCGCGAAGAAGCCTCATTGGCTTATCAAAGCCGCAAGCTGACCGACGTCAGTCTCTTACATTCATATTTAACGTCCATGATTATGAATTGTCAATTGTCAACAACTCTATAACTGGACGACATACATTAATCTGGGAGTGACTCGAACCGGGGACCTTATGATTGAAAGGCACAAGGCATAAGTAAACTATATTCTTATATAATTATAGGCTATACTATATGAATTTTCGAGATAGGCATATATATATGTTCGAATATCTGATTATCAGTTTCACCTCCCTGTCATCATATAAAGCTTCCTTAATTATAGTTGCGTACGTTACCGGTATTCTACAAAAAAAAAATAAAACCCATAAACATGTTTTGAAAAACTCGAACTATCTCAAATCTTCTTTTAATCTTCTTAACTTAAAACTCTTTCCCGAAAGTTGAAAGTCCAATTTAAATGTTTTCCTTAAAGGCTCTTCGAGTTCGTTGCCCTACTTTAAATCAGAGCGTTTGATTACTTCAGGCTAAAACTCATCCTGAATCTTATAAGCTCACCAAGAAGTTTCACATCAGCAAGGTTTTTGTAGAAGATTAATGTATATAGAAGATGAATGATCTTTAAGAGCACAGAGGATTTTCTTCGAATTATGGAAAGATTTAATGTTGATTATCAATCGCTCTACAACGGACATGACCCAAAGAAATTTGGTTTGACGTCATGTAGCATATGCAGCTTGTAGCTAAAATAGCTCTCCGTAGTTAGGTTGTAAATATTTTTTTACAAAAAGGGCTCGTTATTTCCCAAACACTCTTGTGGATTTGTCCTGCCAATGAAGACTACTAATATATTGATTAGTAACGCCACTCCATACTGTGTGTTTCACTGTATGAATGCTGTATAAAAAGCAAATTGGAAATTTCAGACATTTTTGCTACTTATTCGCTATTTTATGTGATTTGCTATAAGCTGGCAAAATACTTGCCAATGCAGGAATGGCAACGTTCCACAAACAGTTTGTCTGTTGCGAGAACGGAAGGAAAAACCATTTACGATAAAAGTGATATAGCCTACGCAGTTAATAGCCACAACTTCTTGGCTTACTAAGTGCCTAACAATAAATCAACGCATACAGGCGGATTGATTTCGCTTGCAATATATTGATAGGGAATGGGACATTCACATTCAATGTCACGAATAAGTAAGCTGTTGTAATCTCATTATTGTGCAGAACAGTGTGTAGATATATAAAAGAAATAACCCATTATACTGCAGTACATGCAGATGTATATGCATAACAGTGCAATCAGAACCATTGTTATGTCAATGGTACAGTAACGTCGAGCTGTTATGTTATATACTGATAAACTGTAATATGGTCAACAGTGCTATGAAATAATAGGAATATTGAAAACAGTGCGATGAAATAACAGGAATATTGACAACAGTGCGATACAATAACATTAATAAGTTGTTAATATAGTTTGTTCATGGTTGATACTCACAATATCACAATAGCGATAGTACAGAGAGATAAATACGACATTGTTTGTTCAAAATATACAAAGGTTATATACAGAATCGATCGCAAATTCTCGATACAGCTTACGGTAATATATATATTAATATACATATAGATCAGAGATTATGCACGAATCGTTAATTATCATTGAAGGTTATGTCTTTGTTCTAGTGCCAACCTTCACTTTTCAACCTCTTCCTTAAATTTTAAGCAAGAATTTAATGAGTTTTTAATATCGTGTTATCAATGTAAGTTTATATAGTTCAGTCTTTAAAAAACAAATAGCCTGCCAAGGTTACTGAAAGATATATTGATAAGAAAATTCAAAACAAGACCTCATCTTGTTATAATTATGTTTGACTTGTTTCATTATGACCAAAATGTCCACAGTTTATTGCAATCGAGGTGAAGTGCATACTTATCTTGATTTCCAGGATGAATAAATATTTAGACGGTAGTTAATTAGATTTTTGCATTCACAAAAGTTTGAGAGGCAGCTCGACAAATCAGTCTTTCATTTTTATTAGTCGTAAACCATTGTTAAGGCTCAGGGTATACTTCTTCGTCGTTCCACGAACATTGAATAGGGCGATGTCATATTTCATAATACTGTGAAGGTAACTGCAATTTTTCAATATTTTGATATTATATTTCACTATATACTACAGATGTTAAGGAAACGCGAGTTTTTTCGTGTGCTCATGTTTGCTATATTGAATTATCATTGAAATGTACGATTGTAAACCATAAACACTTACGAATGTTAGTTTTGTAAATTAAAGTGTTTTAGGGTAACACAACAAATTCATTTACCGAGAAGCACTGTTTGATCGCAGTAGTAAGGCCGGGAATGGGGGGGGGGGGTTGGGGATGAAATGGTGATGAATCTGTGCTAATGGAGGGTATACAGTAAAGTAAGTGCTTTGCAACTTCGTATATACTGTTTTTCGAACAGTGTAGTAGCTAATAACAGATTTGTGGAAATCAAGAAACCTTATCACTATTCCGCAGAGCAGGACTTCTATACCGTACAATGCTCAATTTAAAAATTATTATAGGAGATCATAATTTCCGTATGCTGATATAAATTTTCTTTTTCTTTCTTCGTCTCAAATTCGTCAGTCAATAGAGCTAAAAACTCGTGGGAAGCATTAATTCGTCACCAAGAAAATTATAGGCAATTTCTTTCATCGACTTTAAAGTAAGCTTTAGATCCCTATAATACACTCGAGACGCCTGGGAGCTGTTTGTTTACCTCAAGACGATTGCGACGTGTCTCCGTACGTCAGAAAAAAACCTTTGAGAACCTCACGTTTTGTAAATAATTTGAAATCTGGTCGCTTTGAGGCATGTAATGAACTACGAGTTCGCATAGGAATACGTGTACGAGCGTTCACGACTCCTGTGTGTATATAATTCGATATTCCTCAATTATGATGGTACGCCATTGCGGCTGCGTATGAGTCCGATTTTTGTGTTGTTTTTACGTATAGTCATTACACTAACGAACGAGTCAATTAAGTGCTGCTAGGATTCACGGGAGGAATTATAGTACGGGAAAACGTGTTTAGGATGACAGTATGGATCTAAATAATTTATTCATTGGAAATAAATTCCCATTGTCCCTCATGGTACAGTGATGAGATACAAAGGGAGGTTATTCTACTAAGTAAGCCGTCTATATATATATATTACTTCGACGGGTGGTCATATATGCTGGAGAGAAATAACAACTTGCGATAGTAAATGGAATAAGGAAATTAAAATTGTTTTCCAGTTAGCTCGATTTTAGCACGTTAAAACGAAAAATACAAAGTAAGTTGAATATTTTTTTGGACATGATTAGACATGCATTATTGTGTTAATGTCTTTCTATATGACGACTACCGGCAAGTTGGAGTAAGGGTAACAGACAAGATGATTCCAACCACCACACCCCCTTCACTCTACCTCCCTCCCCCTCCCCTCCTTTATCTGACGGCGTCACTAACAGAGGCTTTTGCATCTGCCTTTTACGCAAGGTTTTCATATCAGCACCATGGTCACTATTAATTATTATTCACAAGTTGTGAAAATATAAATAATTGATTTTGCAGGACGGTGCCCAACTGGGACGCCTGTGTTCATTACTATTATGTAGTCCTATATTACAAAGTTCCACCAAAACAACATGTTTATATATCAATTGGGACAGATAAAATATTGACATATCTTTAACGTAAATACTAACCATATGTTGTCAACAACTTTATTCATCATGACCTGTATTTATTTCTTTATTATTTGATCTTCTCCCACAGTTTCCAGAGAATCGACGAAATCAGTGGCCAGCTTCGCGCAGATATCATCTTAAAGCCTCTGGCGATTGTCGATATACATAAGAAGAAGTTAACGTCAATGCCCATACTTTTTGTTTTGAAGAATCGTAGTCTTGGCAGGAATATTTCTCAAGTGCTAGATGGTTAGAGAGCAACTTGAAAACCTTTCACTGATACAAGATTTTTTTTTCAGACGATTATATATATTTATATGAAAAAAAAAGGTTCTTTTCTTTCATTGGGTTTGAACACGCATTTCTTTTGAATACTTGATCGACAACATCGAGAAAAAAAATTGAAGTGTTCTATCAAACATCTACGGTAGATAGCATACATTTGTGTGTACATTTACGATTGGAAAAGAACGTATTCCATTTCGTGTATGATATTTCACTTTCAAACGAAGACGCCATTGCTGTAAACTAGGAGCGTTGTAAATTGTGTGATTGAGCGCCTCCTCGTCACTAATGGAAACTCATTGGATGGACATTTTCAGTGCAATGAGGCCTGCATAAGCTTCAGAGACAAATCAAGCAAAGATTTCATTAGAACTGCAATAAAGAGAATTTCTCTGCTAGGTTTACAGTTGATTAACATCATCATTTTTGACCTTCTTTCAATTGACCTTTCATTAAATTTGGACCATACGGTTATTTCAACAAAAGGAATTATTTTGCCATGGATACGGACGATCACGAAACCCTTCCGAAAGCTCCTGGTCAAGACAAAGCACCGAGACATCTACCTAAAGCCAGCCCAGTGACATCCCCACCAGTCTCGGCCTTACAACAAGCATCCAGCAGGAGAAAGATCTTCGCCAAGCCGCCTAGGTTAGAAAGCGTCTCGGAGAGTGACGTCAGTGAAAAATCGGCCGTGGACTCTCCATCTACCAGTTCGTCTGACTTCGGTGTGCGTTCGTACCTTCATCATTTCTACGAGGACGAACCCAAAGAAGAGAAAAGTGGCGAGGGTTTGTTTGAAAGTGGCGGCGGTCCGATCGATAGTTGCGCAAAGACTGTGAAACGATGTGCTAGAAATAGACCTTGTTCTCCAATATGGTGGAAAGCCGGTGCCTGGGTCGGTTTCAATATTCTTTTCCTTGCTTTGATCGCCATTTCAGTGAGTTACCTCGTTAAGCCACGCCCTACCAACCTCTACCAGAAAGATGACATACCGGTCGTCGATCAAGAGGCGAAGGACTTCAATAAGAAGCTGAACGCTGCGAAAGTCGGCAGTCTAGTTTTGCTATGTGTCGGTGGATTAATCCTAACAATTTCGCTTCTTCTACCGACTCTAGGGATCACTGTTGATCCCGACGAGATCCATGTGGATCCGTCAGGTACATTTCCACCTTACATGCCTTTGGAAAATAACGAAGACGACGAGGACGGGATTCCATACACGTCGAAATTGACGAGTGTTCAACCGCAACGCGCGAAAGGAGAATCAGTTGTGGCGGGAAAAGATATGGTTAAAGTCCAAGAATAAAACACTCTTTCGCACTCAGCTTTACGTCAACAAGGTCTAGTAGCACTCACGTGATTATTCAATACATGATTCCACTTGCAATCGAATTGGGAGTTTTATATACTCCGTTTCGCCTATTAACATTAATGCCCACATACCATTTCACACTGCCACATTATAATCGGTGATTTAAATTTACGCATACTGAATTATAGGTAGAGCGTGCATGAGTAAAAGTAGACTGGTCAAATACTTGGGATGCATTTGCATATGGATTAGGCATGTTTCTTTTCTTAAATAAGTACTCAAACGTTGACGACCTTCGAATAATTGGCTATTCTTATCATACCGATTACTAAATTATCACTGTTCTAAATAAAGAGAAAAAATATGATCTGAGATGGAAACTATATGATTCATGACAATAATGAAATTTGTCTAAATAAATTCATGAAAAATGGATAGGAATGGTCGTCTTAACTTGTAGCGGGGCGAATGAAGATTAAGAGTGTGTTTGTTAGATAATCCCTTAGACGATTTCTTTCAACAAACTCTCATCCATTTAGTCATGCCCGATGGTATCGAATAAACTGGTAAGTGTTCCATATATAAGGGCGATTACATGATGAAGTCAATAAGTTAATAAAGTCAACATCTTTTTCGTTTAACAGCCGAATTAGGACAAAGATGTACAAATCATTTTTCAATGTTGTAGAAAACAGAAAGATTAGCAAGACTATAGTAGAAGCAGTTTGTGTGCAGACAACATTTGCCCCTATACGTGTTGATTCGCTTTCCAATCAGACGTGCAAATTTCATTAAAAGAGGATTGCGTATACCTTTGGAACTATTAGTGTAACAGAATCACAAACATATGTTGCAACTTGCAAATACTCAGGCAGTTTTATTGTAGAGTTAAATCAAAGATCAAATTCGCTCGATCCATAACTAGAATGCCCTATCTTTACAACTACTTAACCTGTGTTTGCTTTGTTGAAGTACTACATGTGTAATATTATGGTCACCATGGCGTATCTGTATACGAAACCAATGCATGTATCCAAAGCTGCATGGACTGAGAATGCAACCCACGGCTCAGGCTTCCGTCTTGCCTGACGTAATGTGATGTTTGACGTCATGTGACGTAATGAACCGTCATCTTGAATGCTATGAAATCAATGAGTTTTGTCTAATGGTTTGTGATTGGAAAGTTTAGATTGAATAACAGAGGAAGTATAAAATGTTATTCATATGCCTTAATGAGACCGTTAATTAATTTGGGCTATACTTTCGTTTACGTAACCATTTATTCTTACCTTTCCTAATCATGCACGTGACTGCTCGACAGTCGTCGTTTGAGTCGTCGAACGCCTTACATAAATTAGGTTGCTAAGCTACAGAAAAAAGGAACATTTAAGTAATTTATTCGTTCACATATTATCCGCTAACTTTTAACAGTAATAAGTAATAAAACACACAACGCCATGTTTTCCTTTCCACAGGCATAGCTATATACGTTTGGGTTGTATGACAAATTAGCACGCAACGTAATTTGCGCTTGACAAAAGCGTGTTAGGCTATGATGGTCAAACAATGACACGCCCACGACGAAACCCTCTTTAATTTACCTAATTAAACCAGACACTATTGAATTTTACCTTCGCTTTCATATAAATTCGGTCAATTTTTAAAAGTAACGTAAAAACAAAAGTAATACGTATACGATATTTTGAATACACTTCGTACAAGAGAAACTACTGTAGGACTTGTTCTCTTCTATCGTTCGTATTTCTGTCTAATTTATTGAAACTCTGTTGCTATAGAAACCAATTTACCTCCCCCAGCAAGCGGATCTGGCGTGTTTCATCGTTAACAAAACGATTCGGCAATTATTAGCTCGGGGAAGGAATTCACAAAACAAGCGTGCATTCTTATACAAAACTGGTCATATGTATATAGTTATGGTGTATAAAACTATCGGAGTTCAATGTTTCATAGCGTGATTTATTTTTAACATATCATTTTCGTTGGAAGATCTGAAGAAAACAGTGCGGGCAGAAAGCTGGTAAGATTTAGGGATCGAACCTAGACTTAAATAGATAAAGACTTCTGTTGCTCAAAATTTTGAATGATTGATCTTAAAATTTCGACCGTTTTCTTGAAATCTAGGGACCCTTTTTTCTCGGAAATGTCGAAATTGGAGTGAGTTATCTCCAGATACCTCTTCTCGACAGATCGAAAAGCAGTCGAAATTTCGACGGAATGATGGGGTATATGAATATAAAACTTAAATAGTTAGAAATGTGAGGTGGCAGAAACATATTCCTGATCATCAGTATTTGCCCCAATTTTAAGAAGGTTAAATTTGCTAAAAGTTTTATGAAGTACTTCTCCAGATGCTCTGGTCCTCAATGTTATTTGCACACACAGAGGAAGGTTCAGTCTATATGCTTCTAAATGGTTCAATAAGGCAAAAACACTTTGAGGGTGTCAGGTAACGTGCTTGTTGAGACTATGGGCTAGCATATTTGGGGGCAATATATACTGATAACCTTTAATGTCTGAATTAAAGAGGGAGAAATTAAAAATATTTATGTCAATATTTAGTCCCCGTAATGAATATTCATTAGATCACGCTGTGGTAGGTAGACATAATTCTTGCATAATGCCACATCATAAAAAAGAACACTAAAACCGTGAAAAGTCATATAATCGTACATCAAGATTGACATATCAATGAAGCAAATCAACATTTAAACAATACATATCTGACGTCAGGCAATCTCTCTAACCAGCTTTAAAGACAACAAAAGTTGACTTTACTCCTTATTTTGTTTACGAATATGAATATGCATTTTTTCTCACTCTGGACACAGAGAACTATTACGTAATACTCAAACGGAATTTAAATGAAATACTGAGGTATATGAGACGCAAACAAGCTTCCTGCGTAAAGGATTTTTTTCTCGACTTGCGTTGACTTTATAATATTCCATTGTAAAAAACTTGTCCAAAGGCGACAAAGGATATAGACAATTCACATGCAAAATGTAAGAAATTCCTTCAAAGGGTACTTTTGTGATATAAATGTTATTGATTTCAGAATAGAGTACTTTATGAGGTAAATTCGTTGACTTCTCCTTCTATGCATACAAAATGGACATGGTCTTGGTTTACGATGGAATAATTTTAGGAAAGCCTGGGATAATATGACGACATGACTTATTGCGCAATCCATGACTGATCCAAATTCAAATGAATTAAACTGCAATATATTATTTCTACAAAAACGGAACAAGCCATGCCGTGGGAGATGGGATCAATATGTGTCGTTTCAACAATTAAGTTCTGTACTATCTATCTCTTCCTAAGCCTCATTTACTTGCAATTCCAAATTCGTGTGGTCATCTTGTACAATCAATCTAGTACTTGAATTTCATGCAGATTCTTTCCACAAGCCGCTAGATTAACTTTTTCTATGACGTACATGAGTTTTGTTTAATTTTATCCAAAAAAAGAAAATCGTAATGAAAAAAGGAAGACAAAAAAAAAACACGTCATTAATTGAACAAGGGTCAGTTGTTTCATTATGGTACTCCAAATAACTTAATTTCACTTTAGCTACGGTATATACAGGACATTAGTTATCGATCACTTCCTTTGAGTATGGATTTCCAGCCTACGAAGAAGCAAGTATATATATATACTCTACCCCTGATGAGTGCGTGGATGGCCAGCGTATAGCTATTAGTAAGTATTACGGCTATTGCAGAATATGAAGGTTGGTTTGTAAGGCGCGCCATAAGTGGCAATCAACATAAGTGATGCATCGCATATATAGGCATGCATGAATAACTTCAGACTGTTTGCCTTTCAAGGTTAAGCAAATATTCGGGCTTTTATTTTCCTTTTTTTTTTAGATTTTTATCGAGGATCGTATGATATGTGTCCGATTTCAAATTTAATATTTTCAAAAGGTAACAAAAAATCCTTCCAAGGACTGGTTGTGTTCACCAATATTAAAAAAGAGAGAAAAAAATTGAAATTTATTCGATAAAGTGAAAGTTGTTTTGAATTGGTTTCATTCCCTGCAGGAGCTGATATTTGTTATGAAAGTAGCATCAATCTTTTAGTAATATCATAGCACATATCTATTTCTCTCATTATGGAATTATCACCATCCACGCTTTTGATCAAGTTCCAAAATTCCCTCTCGCAAATCCGTAAAGGGATACGCAATGGGATCAATCTCAAAATATAATTAAAAATGTTCAGGATGAATTACAAATTATGCGTATGATGTTTGTTTTTTTGTTTTCCTTCAAATTATCCTTGTAATTCCATGCGATTGCGGATAAGGCAAAATGTAATATCACAGATAATGAGACGTTATCAAACTGTGCATGTAACTTACATCTTTTTTGCATTTCAAATATTGAAACATAAATGCAGATCAATGATGTACGACAGCGCCTGATGTATATATAGTGGCGTCAGAAAGAAGTGTTCTCTTGTGTGGGTGCGTGTGTGTGTGTGAGCAGGGGGAGGGGGTATGCACCTCTAGATCCTGGGGTCAATTAGTAGGCCTGGGTAAATATGGGATATAGAATAATGTATTTTCAATTTTAAAATATAATAAGTAAAACTGAAGAAATCAACAAGCCTTGGGTACGGTTACATAATTGTCCACGCGACCCAACATGACTCGCGATACCAGTTTGTGCGCGTGTTTGGGGCGGGTGGGAGGGGAGGGGGTGGCGATTCAAGAAATGAGCCCGTGTTCCCTTGATAGGGACAATTTAATTAAGTGTGTGCAATGTGGCGACCCTATAGATCACACAGACCATTTGGTTATACACACTGTCAGCGTCTTGTACTGTGTTGGCTCAAATACGTTCACATTTCAGCCATCAATATTCATAAGAGAGTGACAGTTAGAAATTGCACTCAAGTTCCACTTGGATGCTTAAGAGTGAAGTCTCTCTCTGAATCCCCCCACCCCCTCACCCTCTCTCTCTCTCTTTCTTCTAAATAATAAAAATATGCCTCGGAACTGAATTCTAAGTTAAAAATTGGGTCTACTTTCCCAGGAATTTGATAAAAACCATCTATACCGCGCCGCGTAGTCTACACTCGGGAATAACATGGAGACCATTTTCTATGTTATTAATATCTCCTCTCTTTTTCTTGATGGGATGAGTGATTTTTGCTTCGCTGCATCTTCTAACTTCGTTTCGTTTCGTCAAGGACATTACGCATTAAAATATTCTGAAATATACACCTATAGCATAACTAACAATCTTCCAAGTTCATACAGAGTCCATATATACAACACATGTACGCGTCGTATACCTGTAAGTACTTCCGGGTCACTGAATCAAGTCATAATTAAAGCGGAAGCACTCGAATCCCATTGACTGGTCTACATATACAGCATCGCGTATACCTGCAGGACATATTAATGGATTTCTATGTTTTTTCTTTTTTTAATTTCTCCTGTTTTTTGAGATGGATGATTTCCTTGGCAGCATTTCAATGTTCACAATCGCCAAGGCAATATGTACTGTATAAGACAACGATAATAACCTATACGTGTAAGCTTCCCTTCCATTGTTCCTATACTGCGCATGTAAAGGCATCGCGACAATCTAGGACGCAGAAAATTTCGAACAATTTCGCTAAGTAATTTAGTTCAGCCACCAGAACATTCCTTTCGTCCCACATTATTTTGGTAAAGTGGCCATTCACTAATCCTGATGGCAGTGAATATATAAAGAGAGTTTTTGTAATTACCAATCATCCATATACAATTTCATATTGCGAATGTGCAGTTCAGCTCATAAAATAACAAATATTTTGTAGAGTAACTTTATTTCCAAAAAAAAAGAAGATTTTTTTTCTTCTATTTTTGCTCACAATAATGAAATTTCAGAGAGCTCTTTAAAAAATGTCATGATATTGATTTGATTTATTTCATATTCCAATTGAAAAGTAATCACATGTGAGATCCTCCTTTCATTTTAATTTAAGCTCAAAAGTAAATATGGGATTATGAGTTGATTAAATACATGGATCTTTTGATACGTGTATCGGTATACTTCCTGACAGCTAAATAATCTAACATAATCATGTTTTCATTTTAGTAGCATACTGATCTAAATATGAAATATTTAATAAATAAAATCTGAATTTTGCCTTCAGTCTTTATTCACAAAGCTTCTTATTCCTTCATATTAACAGCCATTAAAAAAAAAAAAAATCTTTTTTGTCATTTATCACAATTCCGTCTAAATTGTCAAAATTCTCTGTCGTCTATATACAATATAATTGCCTTTCGTCAAATATTTAATCGATTTGGCAACTGAAGCCACTTTCAGTTGAAAGAAAATGATCTTTCTCATTTTTGCTTTGAAGAGTAGACTACTGCAGGCATTATTCTATTTGCATTGATATCCAGGTACGCATAATTTATAGTACAACATTATATTTATTAGTCCTATTTCGTATTTCCGTCGATGTGACTGGTGGCAAAAACATTAAGAAACAACCGTTTTGTCACGTTTAGAACGGGGAAGATTTATAATGTCAATATTTTCTTATAGGAAATTCTCTGTATATATGCTGTATGTACATATATTATATATTATAGACATAGCCTAGACATACACACTGCAGAGACGCACGTACACAATCGATGGCCACATTGGAAGTTGGCGAATAGATCTTTCTCGGCGTAATTATGCCTATATCAACGAAGCCATAAATATTACCCTAACAAAGATGACGGGTTGCAATCAACTTCCTCCCAAACAAGAGACGGTTAGAAATTCTTCCTCGTGTTTCTACGCAGGTGTTCAAAGAGACCCATTAACATTTTAAATTTGTCTCATGTGTGTACTAAAGTTAAGATAGGTGTGACTTCCCTCAAGTTCTTTTGAGACGTGAAGTTATAGAAGCGTATATCAAGGTTTAGCCGGCCTTTATAGCCAAAGTAACTCCGATTCGATGGGGGGGGGGGGGGTGAGGGAGGGAGGGGGGTGAAAGAGGGAGGGGATCAACGCAGGTGGATCGCCGTCCCTGGGGAAAGGGTTAATATTTTTGCTTATCTCAGGGGGCTGAGATATCAAATGATGCAATCTTTTCCATTAATTTCCTTATAATTGTATTTCTATAGTCATTTTCAGAATTCAAATGGAATAAACAAAATTAAAAAATGGAATGTTGATTATGTCGGTCCATACTCCGTTCTTACCAGCTATATTACAAACTTTTAAATTGTCAGTGCCAGAAAGGAATTTGTTTCTAAGTAAAACAATTAGACTATTGCAGGCCTCGGCCATAAAACTGATAAAAGCTAGGCGCGGTAGCTTAGTTGGTTTATTGAGTTAATAGGATAGGAGTTGTATACGTGTATACAACCTTACATTTTTTTTTGTTGAGCTAGAAATTTTGAAAAAATAAAATCATTTAGGGTGGCATATTCCCCATCCCCCCTCCCCCCTCCCCGTGGCTACGTGCCTGAAGTTTAGCATAGAATATCTTAATATTTGGTATTAAAAAAAAGTACCCTTCCTGCATGATTCTCAAATTAAATGATTTATCTATGTGATTACCATCACACAAAAACAAAGCTTATTAGTACACATACTGGCCTATGTAACCAGGCTGTGTTGTTACGCCAGTTCGACTGACGGAAGGCTACAATACTGTGACGCGAGGGAAGTTCACAGATTATTCGGCGCGCATAATAGTTAACGAGTTTAATAATGGGTTCGACATTTATGGAGATAATCATGATCATGGAATTCCCACAATCATAGGTGGATAAAGGGTTGATTAGATTTGTTAACAAAAAGGCCAATCCAGTACCCGCCCCCACCACTCCACACCCCTCCCTCACCCTCCGCACGTACCTCGGTTATTCAATTCTTGTATATAATGTGTACAGTCATTTTTAAGGGCTTAATCCTCATAATGAAGAAAACATGACATAAGCTATTGAGAACTAAACAAGAAATTGAAATAAATCTAAGAATAAGAAACAATAGAAACAAATAAAAAACAAACAAACAAACACAAACAAACAAACAAACAAACAATAGTATAAACGAGCAGCCGTAGAGGCACTGCAGGGCTCCGTCACAAGTCGTTGTTTGCTTCTTCACTTTTAACCTCTTAAGAAGAAGAACCTATAAAAGGTATTCCACATTTCATTTCGCCATGCAGGAAATATTTATGATGTGTATATATAATAAAACGTTGTCACTGACAGATTCGTTTTGACTATATATTGAATTATATCCTACATACGATGGCTTTTCACCGTGCATATATACTTTAAACATATACATACAGGCAGGCCTATATATGATATACAACGCGGAGTTAATGGGTGGATTTTCATCCATATATTTGATGGCATTTGATGGCGTATACGCTTCAACACCTTACCTATATTGAAGATCATATTAAACTTACACCGTCAAGAACTGACCTGGGTTGATGCACACAAATCAGGAATTCTCTAGATCATATATCTCAAAATGAGATTTTAAGGAGTATTCCAATATATAATGAGAGAGTTACGTATAGTTGTGTATAGACGTAATGCTATAGGGTGTTATGCTATAGTTATTGTATTATGTACTAAGTAGTGTGCTCATTATTGCTTTGTCTACTATGAAGTATCGACATGACATGACTACTGACAGGTGAAGTGTAATCTTGGGTCAATGATGTTTAGAGTTTAGGAGAAGAATACCACCATCGCCGCCCGCCCCCCCCCCGCCCCCTCAGCAAAAAATCTTCAAAGTTGAAAGAGGAGGAGATGGAAGGGGGGCGGTGGGACGGAGAGAGAGAGGGAGGAGAGGAATAATATATGAATGGCTTTTGACTTTGAGTTGAGGATCAAGTTTTTTCCTTTTTTTTTTAAATTTCTGACTCATATTTATAACGGAGCAGGAGGAACGTTATGATGTTCGATGTGTTATATTTGTATACATTGGCTAAATAAATAAATGAAATGAACTAGTAGCACATTGTCGCACAGTACCAAAACAGTTTTATAACATACATTACGACAAATTTAAAGAAATATCTCTCACAGAATATTTCTCAGTATAGTATTCTCCAGTAGCGCGCAGGTTAATCTGAGTATGCGTGGCAACATTACCTTCAAATCTATATAGTTACGGTAAATCTCCTTAAATTTAAAGTTGGAAACGCTCCTTAAACGCCAATTACGATCGGATACCACGCGTTCAAAGGACATAATGTTCTCCCAAGCTGATTAAGTAATTGCCTCAGAAGACGTGTCTATATGTACTTCGCCATCACAAGTTCAATTCAGTTTCCTTTTATTATAGTCATGATGAAGAGCAAACCATGAAATGATATTTGAAGAGAGTTATTAGCAAAAGCAAAGCCTCAGCTGAGTATAACTTTATAAGAATCGACTGAGAGTAGATAGTTCTGTTTCCATGGTAACGTCTCCCGAGAGGCACCCCCAATGCATCTACAACATATATCATTAGTGTTGTATATTAATGCGACAAATTCTGTCACCAGCCAGTTGGGACAATTTCCTTATTTGCTAATACCTCTCTAAACTGTACTCCAATATCATGCTCTCAAATTAAGCACTGGTATTGACAGTACAAACAGTTCCTAACCTTGATCTGATAGAAACATGATATTCATACTGCTCGTACTGACAATACGAGTGCTCTGAAGCGGGAAATAACACTACAGTAAAGAAAAAGTTGTCCCAACCATGGGTGCTGTCGCAAACCGCGATACTCAGTTACACATAGGTTACAACAACGTAGGGTTGACAGATGTTTGTATAAGACAAAAGTTATTTGTATATAGTTTAGTCAGGAACGATCAAGTATATAGGCTAAGAGCCGTATGACAAGCATTCTCTAATTATAACAATTACATAATTACATGGAATGGGTCGTTCCAGTCAATCGAAACATTTGTTGTCTTTATACTTATGGTGATGCCTTTGTGGATCTTGCTTACTGTGGAACCCTTTAATTGCACTAGTTAAGCATATTTAATTAACGAGTGATTAGCAGCGTGTTGAACAATTCATTTGACATTAAACTACTGTTAATAATAGTAAACGAAACACGAAGTTCAAAACAAAACACGACAGGCCGTGTAGCATGTGGATCAATGACTTCCTGGTTTGAAGGGATTTAGTGAATAAGCGATGAACAAATCGATATAAAAGAAATAGGCATGCAGGTTTTAATTTATTTTCAAACAATTTCATTTGATGCGGCAAAACCAAAAAGTAACGTTCATCGTCTCTACTTCCCCTGACATAAAGACAACGCAAACGTTAATTAATATAAATAAAGATATAACTACAGCTCCGGACATAGGTTCGAGCTTACTTTCTTCTTACAGTAACCACTTTCAAAGTACTAAACTATATCACTCATTTGATAACAGTTGGATAAATCCTGAGACGGGATCTTGTTCATTACGTCGCATCATTACTTCAACTGCGCACGAGAGTGTCGCAGTATGTGCATTCATACGAGGAGTGCTGTAGTCTATACAACGTCAAGGGCCGCAGTAAGTGCATTCATACTACAACGCGTACCACAGTATGTGCATTCATACAACGACGCGTACCGCAGTATTAACATTCATACTACGACGCGTACTGCAGTATGAGCATTCATACTACGACGCGTACTGCAGTATGCGCATTCTTACAACGACGAGTACCGCAGTATGAGCATTCATACTACGACGCGTACTGCAGTATGTGCATTCATACTACGACACGTACCGCATTATGTGCATGCATTCATATACGATTCGTGCCGTATTACATACATCCACAACATGTGCATTCACACTACGACGCGTGCGCACTATGTGCATGCACATTATATCTATATGTGGACATATCACTTTCAGCTCGTTTTTGGTTGTTGTATAGTTTGCGTTCAACTGAGGGCGTTGGTTTCATATACACGTGACAATGCCACTATACTTGTAGATAATGTCTTCTTTTCATGTCTTCCTTTGCTTGTTTTCTTCGTATATTTTTGCCATCGCCTTCGTATTTTTAATTTGACAAAAGTGACAGATATATCTACAAAGGCCGTGACATTCATGCCAAATGTTTTCTCAAGTTCTCTTTTATTTATTTATTTATTAATTTATCTATCTCTTAGCTGACTTCAAAATACATGTTTTCATGCATGTCAAGTGAACTGAAAACAGTTTCTTGAAGACGGTAACCATAGTGACAAACTGGTATTATCCCGAAATACACATTTCTGCAACACTTCTTTCCTCCAACTGATAATGGGCGAGTCTTGCCTTATAGAAACATGATACTGTAGCGTCAATAAGGGTTCTGATATTCCTATATAAGTTTTCTCGTCAGTAAAGGAACTATTTCCACAGGACTTCAGACCGTGAAAGCTGAGTAAACAACTGTAATAACATTAACAGTTAGGCCTTAACGAAAATCTATTATGCCGGCGGGAAAAGAAAAACATGTTTATTTCAATATTTTCATCTATAGCGTCACCTTTTCTCTCTAGCCTATCTATTCTACATTTCGGGGGATTTTTCTTTCTATACTGTTTTAAGTAGGCTAGGTTACTTTCAGCAATATAAGTGCATCCGTTTTCAGGCTTTTCCCAATTTTACGTACGATGTGACGTCACCATGTCGTCGGGGGC
>JAIPMN010019823.1:0-14982 GCA_020650975.1 Apostichopus californicus
TGTTCCCTCAGTTGCAAGACGTTAACTGGAGACTAAACCTTCAAATGGCTCAGGCTGACCGGAGTAAGATGAAATCGCCTAACGCCATGTTTGAGTTTGTGGTGTCTGCAGATGACGAGGGCGGCAGAGATAAAATACAGATGGAATTTAGTCATGAGGAGCTCTTCCAATTCTATGGCCAGGTAGTTACCATCTTCTTTTGTCTTATACAACCTTGGTTTTATAGCGATAATATTAAGGGACTAAATAAATTCATTCAATTTGGCTGTTTTTGCTTCTTCACTATATTGTACACTGAAGTACACAGAGCAATCAACTGTTGAAAGGTTTCCAGGCAGATACAAACAGCAGAAAAGTATTTTTTGCCACCTCTGAAATTGATCATTTGAGCATTTTTCCAACCATTTTTCATCTTCAAAACCTGTTTTCACTGGAAATGGTCTGTTGATTACATCAATCTGAATATCAAGAACATTTCAAAAATGTTTGATTCCCATCGACTGACTTTGAAACATCAGTAACTCAGATTATGTTCGATTCAGTGGAGAATTACAAATCTCTCACTCTTTGTGTTGTCACTGTTTTTGTTCTGTATTCTCCCTTGCCTGCAATTGTGTTAAATACGACCCATGTTTCATATGGACCTAAGTCACCTAATGAAGGAAATAAAATATGCTATGCGGGGTAGCTCTTTCTACGTCCGAGGATTCAGAATGAGGTTTTCCAAAGCTAAAGGAGAGTTTTGCTTTCAGTTCTGATAATGCAAAATTGCTCTTGGGAAATTGACTTGGATTTCTCCAAAAACTTAAAGAAAGAAAATCTCAAATTTTAGATGCAAATTGGACGTTTGCAAAGAAGCCAGAGGGAGGGGTCAAGCAAACAATATGGTTTTGATAGCCAGTAAACTGTCCAAAAATTTGAAGGTTAACAGGTCAATGTTTCATGTCGTAAACTTGAGGACAGTTTATGGTTCTTTTTTACCACTTCAATTTTCCAAATGGGCTAGTGCCCACCCCCTCCCCCAACCCTCTGCAGACACCGATGCTGTCAGCTTTGTATTATTCTAAACCAGTGATTCTTTCATTTCTATTTCTGGTATTCATTACTCTCCTTGTCTAAAAGAGAATTTGAAAAATAAATATAGCCTGTAGTTTTTTCTCCAGAGTTCAGATCACATCTGTAGCTATGGTTAACTGCTAAGAGGTTTGGTACTTAAGAGGTTTGGTACTTCATTTGAGTATGTTTATATTTTCTTTCTGCTGGAAATTTTAATCTGAAATCTTAACCTAAGAAAAATCTGCAGGTGCTATTCCAGCTGAAGGGGTGGTTAATTAAGGCAAATGATTTGTTTTCCAATGAATAAATAGAATTAGATATTTCTTATATAATATATATATAAATATATATGATACATTTATAACATATTTCCGTATCTTCTTTCTTTCATGATAGCTTGAAACCATACAGTCTCAACTGGATTCATTGACGTGAAGGAGTTAACATGTCAGATAATGCAGAGAAGATGCCCAGGGGAAGGAAATAATGTAACAAGTGGTTTAATAAGAAGTTTCACAAGCTTGTAGATATCAAAGTGAAAATGTAGATGAAAGCAACACGAAAAACACAAACACACCAAAAGTTCTACCGATTTCATGAAATCTCTGTTATGTAACAAAATGTATTGAAGTCTGCCATATCCTTGCACATGAGATACTAGTCGAAACATTGTGAATGTGTGAAATAATCAGTGTGGGATGAAATGAGCTCCTTCAAGAATTGAAAGGCTTTTGAATGTTATAGGTTATCTGGTGGAAGTATATGAGGGATGGTTTACATAATGTTTTATGTTTCTACTCAAATTCGAAAATGTACCACATTCTGTTGCAAACAGAATCTCATATCTAATACAGGTGTTTAATTATACGTAAAATTTGTACACCTCTTAAAGTTTCATGCAAACTGTAAACACACCATTATCCACTGTTTGTGTAAAGCATGGGTGCTGACCCAATGGACGTTTATTCTCCTGTGACTATTGATATCGGATTGGTACAGCCTTATTACCTGGCTTTACGAAAAGGTGCATAAGCAAAAAAATATGGGTAAAACTTGCAAGTATTAGGTTTCTGATTTGAGAGAAATGTGTGGAGTTTGATAATGTTGTTTATACTAGTATCTTTATTCTTTAATCTGTGACTTAGTATAAAACTTATGAATGCCAGATAGAGAGATGGTTGATCAAAATTGCCATGCTCATGGTCTCTAAATCCTCAGCTCTAAAGTTTCAAGAATATATTAGATTTATTTGTTTCCAAGTTCTTTTTTCCTTTTTTTCTTTCTGGTCACTAACGAGGAAGTAATTATTATAAATGTTCAGACGTTATAATCTGTAGAATTCTTTATACAATGAAAATTTTATGATTAACGAAAGCACAATTATCATGCAGGTGTTAATTTTTATTTCCCTTCAAGATTGGACTAAGGTAGAATGTATGATCTCACACATGGATATTCTGTGAAGGGGTATTGCAACATTAATTATCACCATGACAACAGGTAGATTTTGTTGTCTTTGCTGTGTCAGGGCATTTCAGTCGTATTCTTTCGCAAAAGCAAAATGGTACTTTGGACTAACAAAAATTTTACTTTGCCCTCTACGAGACATGGTTAACTAAATATTCTCCAAATTCGTGGAAATGTGTTTATAAATGCACCATAAGTCACATACATTGTGTTCTCGACCATATTGAAATGGAGCGGTGCACTCTGTGAAATTGAGAAAATCACCGTTAGACAAGTTTGTTCTCGGCTACATTCCTTTGTAGACGAGATGATACGTACAAATGTGAATTATTTTTATATTTTGATTGTAAGATGGCTTTATTGTTAGGATTGTAAAGTTATGTGGCTGTCAGCAAAAATAAATTTGTAAACAGAGATACCTATGTTCATTGTGCGGTGTTGATTTCTCTCCGGATCTTAAATTTGTCTGTCATATATGTATATTTTCTCGCAGTTAAAAAGACTTTGAGAGTTTTATTGTTTGGAAGCAGTGATATAATTTGGCTACCGTAGATCCTTTATGCATATGAATAGAGTGGTGGTCACATGACATTAATAAACACCATGAACACATATTTGATATATATATGTACTCCCTCCTTGTGAATCATTACCATGCTTTTCCCTCAACCCTCCTTGATGAGCGACAGGGGGCAGGGGGTGAAGTGTTAGGGTATCAATAGATCTTAGTCATGTGACCACTCTGCCTACTTTCTTCTTGTAAGACAGATTAGCAGCTATATGCATTAATCTTCCAGTTCAGTGCAAGTTGACAGGTTAATGAGGGGAAAGCATCCGCAGTTGGCCTGCTATCTATTTTTCCACATGCATGCTCCCAGCTCAAGGGAAGCCCTCTACAATATACGGGGCAACTCAAGTTCTGTGTATAAACATCGATTTGTCTGCCTGTCACGCTGATAAGCACAGAACATTATTTCCAGACACAAAATAAAAGACAAAAGAAAATATTTACATGTTAAGCCAGTTTGTATTGCAATTCTTTACAATAAGTTACACATACAAGACCCAAAAAACAAAAACAACACATTGAGTAAAGTTTGATTTTGTGAATCAGAAAAGTGTCTGAAGTCACATTTAAGACATAAAATTTGATATGAGTAAAATCACATTTTTTGTTCATTCTCAGTTTTGTTAACACCACTCAGCGGAGATGACGATTGTTTGATGATCATGTCAGAATGTTGCCAAGGATATTTTACCATAAAAGTTTCAATATCTTTTTGTGTTACCTCACAACAAGGTCAAGGTAATGCTACCTACCTATTGGATGTTTCAGCAGTACAGAAAATTTTCCTTTAAAAATAGTTTTATTTTTATTATATTGACCAAATTTGTGTTGAACACAGGAACTTAAATTGACTTGTTTTCTTGCACAAAATTTTACTGACATAAATGCTTCATACACTTTTCTTTTTTTTTAACTGGCATTTTTTTTTTCACTCCACGCCCTCACAATATAAAACATAATTGCATAAACGTGACGTGGACGGTTGGGCTCCCACATCTTTTAATAAGTTGTCAAAATAAGACAATATTTACAAAATTATTTACAACAAATTTACATTTCAAAAAACCTAAAATATATATGGAAAGCTTTGTGTGAGAGGTGAGGGGGCATGCGGGGAGGGGACACTTGTGCAATGTACAAAAAGAGACTAATTCAACAATGGCTACTGATGCTTTCAAATAGTTTTTCACACAATTTAAACAAGACATGATTTACTTTAATAATTAATTCTGGGTTAATGACCTTATACAAATAGCTGGTATTCATAAAGGCTTATTTCTTACTATGAAGTAACATTGCTTTTGTTTTTATTTCTAGTGAGTGCAGCATCACATGGGTGGCAAAGGGATTCCAACTCATATGTTGGTTTGCATGAAAGACATAATAACAAAAAGTCTGCACTTTTGAAAATAAAAGAAAAACACAAGCCCATTACCTCATACATTTTCTAGTTAATATGATGCATATTTGTCACTTGTAAATATCCAAAGCTTACAATTAAAGAACAACAACAACCCCTTCCAAGCCTTCCTTCTGACACCTAAATATATGACTGCAGTCACAATATTGTAACAATTTAGCTAGCTGTGGATCGACATGCAAGATTGTGGGAGCAAGACAAATTATAACTACCCAGTATCGATAAATTTATTATAACAAATTATTTTAAAAATGGCCGTTGGTGTCAACGACAACTTATTTATGTGACAAACACATGAAACTATGAAAATATGGGGCACATGGAAGAAACATTTTATAAAATGTCTTGCTCTCTCTTAAAGTAACCGACCCTTGATGACATTCTACTGGCAGCCAGCCATTCGGTTACAGAAAATAATTTTTTTGGAAAATCAATTCCCTATGAAAAAGATGCAAGAAGGATTATTAACATACAGCAGATGTGAGAAGGCTCACAAGACACAACTCTGTGATGAGAAAACGAAAAATACGCCGGCTTATTCCATCATTACATTATTCTTATGATGAATGAGACTGAAAGAACGCAACACATACCACCTCTAAGATTGCAAAGACCACCTCGCCCTTATCTATGTTGCTGATAGGTCTACAAAATACCAATACCGTCATCTAAAGGATTGAAAGTGGAATACTTGCAATGCTTAACACGTATAACATTTGTAAAGAAACCATCTTTATGGAAACTCATAAAAATTCCTTCAGGATTTTTCAGAGCTATTAAACATCTACAGGATGGGTTAGTGGTCTGCAAATACTTACATCTCACCTTACAGTTGAAAGTATTAAAGACGAACGTATCCTTACAATCGTGCAAAAAATTATCTATAGGGTATCTGATCTGCCCAAAAAGAAAATGCTCACACCAGCTTTTAAGTTTGAAAGTTTATTACATAGAGACCTTAAAACCTTTGAAACATCATCTATAAGTAAGTGTACCTGGTCTGCAAAAAGACTAAATCTCTTTTCAATTTTCTGGGTATTTTAGTACAATCCTCAATGGTTGCCAGGGCAAAATCTGAGGACCACAGCCTCTAGGAAACTACCTCTGAAAACTTCTAGCAATATTTTGTGCTAAATTTTGGGACCAATACCAATGGCCATTAGATTGTGAAAGTCTGCTCCCATCACAAGTGAAGCATCTATCTGGATATATGAATTTTGATCAGAGTCCAGTTGAGATTTGATGGGAGGCCAAATGGGACTTAAATGGAGGCTAGGTGGGTCTTGGGAGGAGGTGAGGTGTCTTTGCTGTAGGTCTATAAGCAGACAAGGAAGGGAGAAAGAAATCTACCAGACAAAACTCAAAAGACACTTGCCCCTTGAAGGAAGCTATTTAACAGAAGACTAGCTCAACATTCCAATAAGGATCCAACCCTGGTCTAGACTTGCACAAAATGACATGTAAAGAGGTAAAAGGGAATTGAGGCAGACTACATGAAAATAATACTGTCAAGGCTAATTGAAGAGAAAGCTACAAAGTAGGAAGCACTCCACCTGGTAAATATTGTGCAAAGCATTAGAAACAAACATAAAATAATAAATTCAGATTAATTAAAAGGGAATGGTAACAAAAAGACATCCTTCCGTATATTAACAAATATTCCTCTCTCACTCTCTCTGTTATGTACAACTATTTAAAATGAGTTGAGGGAATAATATAATCTCTTGTAAATTACATTATAATTTTATATTTTAAGTTATTCGTAAGTTGAAACTAACAATGCTAACTTGGTAATGTCTCTGGAAATTCCAGTTAAACTTTATTCTTGGTTAAACAAGAATTTTAAGTTTTAATCTTAAGCTTTCTAACAGACGAGAGCTAATAGTTAAAACAAAATACGCATGACTGTGATGACCTCTTTTGCACTCTCTAGCCCCACCCCCCTCCTTTTTCCAATTTAGAAGGGAATGGAGTTGCCATGCGAATCCACTTACATGGTTAACCTCAATGAAAGGTACAACAGAAAGCAAGCAGTCAGCTTGTGACGGTACATTACAGGCTCACCTACGACATGATAAATATCAACAATTTATCCCCACATGACATATGATGACACACACGTTTCAACTTCCAACACAGCGCTGCAACATGCATGCTCTTTGCCTACTTTATCCTCATTCAACACAAAGAATTGCTAACCTTGTTCTGCTTTGTTACCATGTTCAGTCAATTCTTGACAAACCTATTACTAAATCTTTGGTCATATGTTGCATATATATAAACATTTACTCACTAATGAATAAAAATTGCATTCACTCGGATGATTTCTAACCCCGCCCGCTGTTTGCAATTTCAGACAAAGAATACACAATTACCTCACACACATACGTCCACACAAGTGTGTTTTTACATCCAGACTGAGGACTCCATTGTTCAAATCTACATACCTTACTCTTAACAATATCTTTTTAACAATATAATCCTTCTGAGGACTTGTTGATTCTTTTCATATGATGTTCGAGGACTTGGAATTTCCTTTGTTCAAGTCCCCATTCAGAATACCAAACAAATGCACACACACTCACACACACATGTAACACAACTAGATATTTCATTCTCAAGTTAGTATTTTTTTCTCTTTACTTTGTGCGACAGATACACACGAAACAAACCTATAATACTTGTCCACTCTTAGAGATTTGAAGGTTACACATGGATCCAGCCACCAGTTGTAAAACCAAGCTTTAAATATCTCCTGGTCAGTTACCACCAATTACAACAATTGTAACACCAAACTGTTATATAGACTCAGACACAGGAACAAAAAAATACAACAATTTGTGGAACCCAACAAACTCTTGAGGCCCCCCAAGTCATATGCAACCGTTGGACAGTTCCCAAAAGTGACAAATTCAATTTTACTCTCTTTTTTTAAATTTTTTTTTACTTGCAACCTATTTTTCTCATTTTTTTTGTTTATTATTATTAATCTATTTAAATATAAAAATAACATCTATTAATTTTTGAATCTTAAAAAACACCAATTGTTTTTTTTTCCTTCTATGATACACATTCACTTACGAGCCATAACTGCATAGTTGTTTTAAAAAATATCAAAATAGCATAGTTACCATTCATTTGTTTTTCTTTGCTTTAAATTATTTATAGTTTGTGATTCCCACAACATATTTTTTTTTCAATGGTTAAATTGTGACATTTTTACATTTGCTTGCGACATTGAAGATTTCTTTCTTTGGTTTATTAAAAGTTTGAATCTTTTGCCTTGCATTTAAAGACAAATCTTAAGACCCCTTGTGTTATATTTGGTAAAATCAGGTGTTAAGGGTATGGCGGGTGTGTGACCTTGCAGGAACTAGGGATTGGTACAAATTCAAACTTGTATGTCGCCGTACAGAGAGGACCAATCAATTCCATTTCTTGGTATAAAAGATGGAACAACCTTTAGCCAATTTTGTAACACTATCTAGTGGCCCCTTGCCAAACAAAGTAGAAATTCAAAAACAAGACCACAATTTCTTTTTTTTAATTCTAGCATTTTTCTACCGTCATCGACCTAGTCTAGACCACTTTGTTATTAAGTATTTCATCAATACTACTTTGCTACGATTCAGCAAATAAATTAGTACTCTTAAATAATACTCTTAAATAATGTCTATAACATTCTTTCATATTTTTCCAATTTGTTTCTTAAAAACAAAATGGCATGCGGAATGTACACTAGATCAAATGATAGCTTCAAAAATAAATAAAACTGAAAAAAACTCAGAACTGAATACAAGTGCTGGTATGATGACACAAAATACTACTTCATAGTGACATCATAAAAATGAAGAGCGTGTTCGGATATGAAAAGAAAAAGTGGGGGAGGGGGAAGCGAGGAGGAGAACTTTTATCTCTCTCTCTCTCTTTATCCTCGAGAGAGATGTGGTAAGTTCAAGCAAGCTACAATTATCTAACAATATGTCATGATAAATATTTAAAATCTCTGAAGAGACCAAAGATTCACAATGAAACACGGTTGTGTTTCATTATGATGTAAAAATTACAAAAAATATTAAAAACTTTTCATTCTTTGCACACAAAAAAACACACACATGCAGCTGCACTGAAGACAATTCTTTTTCATTTTTTACAGCCTGGCTTTAAAATTCCTCAACTAAAAGAGAATTTAAAAAAAGACCTAAAACATCATATAGGGAGATTCCTATGTTACTACCGAAATAGCGGTGTGATTTACACATATTGGTACAATATAAGGAATGCACTTGTGAAATCTAGTAAATTTTTCCAATAAGTGCCTCTTTATTTTTAGAGCAAATCATCTTTGCAGCTAAATTTTAGTGTCCAAAAGATTTTCAGAAAGGTGGGGGGCGGGGGGGGGGTGGGGAATGATACTTGATCTCCTGTATTTGATAAGTAGATTAACTACAACTCTCTTTGATGTGTTGAATAGTGAATACAATGGTTCCCCTTATATACAATAGTATTGAACTTACCACTGATTAATTCTGGTAACTTGTACTTGATATTATTGATAAATATTCAGTGCTTTATCATATCTTACAGGACAAGAATCCTACTGAATTATAATCATATTCTTCCTTATGTACTTAATATTTATCTCGAAATGACTAGTAAAATCTTGCATTGCAATAATTCCCTCACTCTCTTGGAATAACATCAGCACCATAACAAGAAGCCACTCATCCAACCGACCACCCTCCCCCTCTCCCCCCCTCTCTATCCTAATGTGATACCATCATGAAAGCATTGTCTGGTTGCCGTCATCTTCTAACAGGGCACACCACAACTCGCAGAAGGATCGTCCACCACTACTCTTGGTCCCATGAGGTGGTTTCCTCGAACGTTGCTGCCTTAGTATGGTGGCAGCGCAGTTTCCACAAACCACTCGGGCGGGGGGGGGGGGGTATTATAAGCCTCTTAAGATGAAACCCACTTGGCTTAAGTTGATCTAAACCGACTGTTCGTGAGATCTTACTTGGTTTTTATACCAGCCCGGATCAAACTCCGGTTGAACCTCGTGGTTAGAGGCTCCGGACGGTCGCCTCCTTCGGTCATCCTCTGAACCACCGGAGAGTGGACGATACGGTGGAGGTTCCCTGTCAGAGCTATCGCTTGACGAGGATGAGTTCTGCCTCTTCTTCGTGGGCGTGGTTGGATTGCTTCCCCTCTGAGGACTTTTCGTGTAGGCGGTTGGTGGGCACCGTGGTCCGTTGTGAGAAAGCACGCTGCTGGTACGCTTTGGGGGAACAGGAGGTGGGCCTGTCGGTTTCCTAGACAGGCTCTGGGTACGACTCGCGCCCTGAGGAGTGCCTCGTTCCAAAGTGGCCGCCTTTGACGGGGTACGGGAGCGGGACGGTTCTACCGAGTTGGGTGGCTGACCCGTTGATGATTCTTGAAGGGAGACTTGTGGGGATAGGTGGTGATATGTGGAGTGCCCGTTTAGATGGAGGTGGTTCACTTGGTTCTCGCCATCTTTCTTCTGCTTGGGAGCTGAAAAAATAATGAGACAATTGTTGGAGTCACCAAGCTTCACTTTTTAAGATTTTTCCCCGTTTTCATCAGAAATCAGATTATGTTAGACATGAGGAATACATATGATTTACCATTGACTCTGTTCTGTCCTTGACAAATCTTTGTGAAAATATTAAACCTGACAGATTTTTTTGGCAACATCAGCCATTTAATAATTAATAATTAAAATAGACGGTATTTTAATCGGTAGTACGAACCATCACCGAAAAGTTTTATATAGCCATGACACAAAAATATGTAAGAAACCGATCGGTGGACAGTACTACTGCATATTCATATCTCCACTTTGATTTGACTGGTAGAAGACCTTTGATTGGACACACGATGCCACAAGTCTACAAGTACATCAAGATTTAATAGTTAATAAGGTTAACATTGACATGCAGGACGTACACAGAAGACAATGGGACTCAGCAAGATGACACAAGCAACACATATTATGACAAGAAGCATGCAAGGGATAGAGAGGAAGTCCTTTCAGGAGATTTAATCTAAAGTAATCTCACTTTTGTCCAAAACTTTGGAAGGAAGAGAGGAAGGCAATTTCTATTTACTTAGGAAGGTCGACTTATTATTTTTTCTAATACAATTTGAACTGTATTTGTTACTATCCTTGTTTTATTAATTTTTTCTTCAGCTGTGTGTTTGTAACTGTATTGTCATAATTTTTTATCTAAAGTTGACTTGTTTCATCATGTTTTGCATTCAAGGTGAAATAGGGGGGGGGGGGGGAACAGAAAGGAGGAGTGTGGTTTATTGGACTGAAGCTTAAAATGGCAACAATCTCATCCCAGATACAGACACATGATGGTTGTTGTTTGAATCCAACAAGGACCCGAGTGATGACGTGGAGGGAAGGGATATTAGTACTACCAATTCTATAATTTGAAACTATCTTTTCCATAAATCATCACACATGACTTTTGGCAGTACATATTGCAGTTTGTTTTACAGTTATTCTTTTCATCTTTTTTGAAGTTTTGTTCAACTTACAATTACTGTTCTACTGTTCCTAATTATCTGTATAACTAAGAGCATCTCTGTATACATTGTAAGAGAACTACGTACCTATCACTCTCTATCTTTCACCCCCCACCTCCCCCCCCCCCCTCGTTTAATGTCCTATCTTTCTTTCTTTATTTTAAATATTCCTATAAGTACATATTTAACTGATAATCTTCCTCTTTCTTTCAATATTTTAAATTTTTTATTTGCATCTTGTATTTTAAAACTAACACCATAATGAAAATGGGGAATAATATTTCCACAAACAAGGAGGGAGGGGGGGGGGGGAACTTTATTTTTACACAAAAGCAGGTTTTTTTCTTCTTACTTTCTTTCATTTTTCAAATGTTATATATATATATATAAATATATATAAACCACACAGCATTTCGCACTCGGTAGAAATTCTTCCGTCTCCACTTACCGCGGAAAAGAGTTGCCCATCAAAAAGTGTTAGTAGTAATTTTTGTTAATCGACACCACTTTGCAAACATTTATCCTGTTCATGAGAGAGAGGAGGTTTGACAGGAGCTGAAGGGAAGAGAAAAGTGGGAGGGGGATTGAAAAAGACGAAGAGGAAGTAGAAGATGGAGAAGAAGAAGGAGGAGAAGAAGAAGGAGAATAAGAAGAAAGACAAAACAAAGAGAACAAGAGTTAATGGTGGATGAGAAGTTTCAAGAAATAGTAATTTGAACAAACTGCCGGCTCAGATATTAAAATATCCTATGTCTGTTGTTTGACTTTTTATCCACCGTCATGCAGATTCGATTCAGAATATCAAATCAGAACACAAGGCTTAATTCGGACTATGGGTAGATTCAAGTATGACAAACATAAACCATTCTGGATTTCAAATGATAAATCATTTTTTTGAATATAAGTGACAAATAACATAAAAAAGTCCTGGCCATATATAAGGGTCTATATTGTTAAGGTTTGGAGGGCTGAGAAACTTCTGAAGGTCGGAAAAGAAAACAGTGACCGATAAAGTAAAACAACAGACACGGTCACCGAGATGGTTTGATGCATTAGTTTATCAAATGATGCAAGAAAGGAAAAAGAAAATGCCAAGTTTACTGGAAATCCAGCTTACTAAATGCTCAACCCCCTCGAAGTCCTGCATGTATTACACCCATGTTCTGATCTAAGATACTCTGGTATATCTCCATTGGGTCCTCATGCAGTGCACCCATTTCAACCCATTACGCCCCCCCCTCCCGCACCCCCCCATTTTCCCAAGACCAAAGATTTCAAAAAGGCAAAAACTGCTTATATTATTTCTCACTGAAGAGATTATTCTTTCTCTGTTCAGCTGTTAGTACTTTCAGATTTGTATTACGGGCTGATTTGGATGAAAATGCCTGGACTAAAATGAGAGATTGTGGCGATGATACTGTGGTACAGCCTACCCTTGTTTACCAACTTTGAGAGGGGATGGAGGGGGGGGGAGAACCCTGGGCTCTCATTGTACCCATAACACTGGTATGTAAGATGGCACAACATATACTTTGACTAGGATGTTTCGTCGAGATGCCATGATGCAGATATACGTGGCCGTGCTTGATATATAACGAGAAATCGTACAAGAGTATAAAAAAGCTCCAGTGTTTACGGGCACAATCATACAAACAAAATATATACAGCTAGACACGCAAACTCACGTACCAAATCGGTAAATTTTTAGTTTAGTTCCCGAAGAATAAAAAAAAAGGAAAAACAAGAAAGAGAAGGGGAGATAGAAGCATGGTTAGAGTTTTAACATTGTTAGTGCAGTAGTAGTAGTAGTGGCAGCGTGTGTGTTTAATACCCTATACGTTATATACACAAACAACACACATATATCATACATGGCAATTACCATGGTTATCGCCGTAGCCATTACCATGGTTATCGCAATGTTATCAATATAGAAGCATATTTAGAATATTTTAGTATGATTGGAAAAGTTCAAAATGGAATATAGAATATTATTCCAATATGAGAATAAATCTGTCTGGTGTTAAATTATATACTACTATAAGTAAATGTGGTTACCATGTTAACTTAACGTACTAGAATCTTAGATTATGATGATAGATAAAACCAGAGGGGTAACATTTTAAAATATATATCAATACTTGTAATAATTACAAGATATTAATCATTTTAAAAGTACACTTCCCTTAAAAGATACATTAACTTTTGTTCCTGGAAAGGTTTCCTGAAGTAATCATCATTTTACACACACAAAATAAAAGTACTATTTGTGAGAATTTTATTTGGCAAAACCCTTAGATTTATATTATATACTAAAATATGTTATACTGAGCTTTATTTACATGAAATACAAATAAACATGAAATACAGCTGAGATAAAATTCTTTCATGGAAAACTGTGCTCCTGTAACAAATGCTAAAAGTTTTAATTTATATAAGTTTTTAAATTTTCTTCAAGCTTGCAATTAAGGGCAAGGTAGTACATTTTGACTGTATTGTTCATTTTAATAAATTATATGCAAAGGTTTGCCTAAAATTATTCCCTGAAAGTAGGCAGTTATGGTTGTGGCATTAGCAAGTGGGGCAATCTAGTGATTCAGTGATGTCATTTATTACTTGATAAGATCAATAACTTGCTTTGATCATAACTTGATTCATTTATAACTTGGTTGGATCAGACTTGATTCATTTATAACTTGATTAGATCAGACTTGATTCACATAACTTAAATTAACAAATTAACTTGATTGGATCTGACTTTATTCATTGATAACTTGATATCATTTCATAGCTTAATTCAATCATAACTTGATTCACTCCTAACTTGATTCATTTGTAACTTGATGACATATGTAATTTGGCCAAAATATGTTTCCAAAGCATAACAGATTTCAATATATGATGACTTTAAACCTTGCAGACAAAGTCAGATGAAATGGTTCACATTATGAACGAATCAACTATGAACATGGATAAAATTACTTTAATATTTAAAATCTCAAACAGCAAACAAATGAATAGAAACAACATAGATAAGAGTGGGCAACTAATGAAACTAGGTGAAGTTTGATAACAAAGGAATAACAAAACACTAATAGTACATACACAGGTGATTGATTGATTGATCCATGAAGAAGAACCTTGCAACGATCCAAGGAGAAGTAAGGGATTTTTTTTTAATTCTATTTTTGTATTTATTTCAGAGTAAATATTCCTAACCTCCTTAAAGCAGCTTTGTGAGTTTCGTCTATAAGTTAACCAAAGATATCCATCATCACTGAAAGTAAGATTGCAGATGATCAAACCTACGGGTTCTTCTGGATTTTTGTTTCCTCCAGCAAAAGAGGAAGGCTAACGAGGGAGTGACTAAATATATAATATTAATTTTAACGAGGGAGTAACCAAACATATATTATGAATGTTATCGAGGGAGTAACTAACTATATAAGATTAACAATTTTGAACGCTCATCCACAGATTTTGCATTTGAATGCCAATTTGTAGCAATTTTAACCCCCATTCCCCCCCCCCCCACCCACTTTTAAATAGGATTTCAAAACTTTATGTAGTGAAAACCTAATAAATAAAATAAGGAATGAACCAAAGAAAATCCACCACACTGCAGCTATCAACAAAATCGAGAATTTTAAGTTTAAAACTTACTAGGCTTGGATTATGGCACGGAAAAATAATTTCAACATCTTCTGTTGTTTTCAACGATCGCTAATTTAACTGAAATAAAATCTCTATATAAAAGGTTATTTGTCTTTAAAAGTTATTGGATCCCTTTTTCCACTGTTATATGGAGAATAAATACCAAAAGTTACATGTTTTGGTTAGTTTTTCCGCCCAAAATCCAGCACCCAAAACAAACTAAAATATTCCTTACGACTAGGAGGAACATCTGTGTTTA
>JAIPMN010019824.1:616-18048 GCA_020650975.1 Apostichopus californicus
GCCCCCCCCCCCCCCAGATTAAAAGTGCTTCCGCCGCCCGTGTGTATCTATGTCAGTTTCTCTCATCTTGCAAGCTTCCATCATGACTGATAACCTTGAAATGTTTTCTCATTTCTGAATTTCAGATTCTCGTTACGTCCTGATTGTTCTTGTTACATCTTTTCTAGTTATCTTCCTTGTAACTTTTACTTGTTGCAGTATGTGCATGATACTAAGGTGAGTAGACAACGTCCCACTTATGGCATGGCATGGTAATGGCAGGATACACAATTATTTCCTTTATGAAATCTTATAAATATAATTAAGCCACTGATTTTACGGTATAGTCTACCGAAGACACAGATACACTATCAAACGTTAGAAAGCTGTGAACCATATTTCAGTTACAGGATTCAATTTACATAGGGGTATTTTTATTTATAATCAAATTGAACAATCAGGGATTGAAGGGGGAGGGTATGAGAGTTGGTGAGATGTGACCAGACGTCTTTTACGGACCAAACTCCTTTAAAAATGAATCAAAATTTTCAAAGAGTGTTGAAATTCGTTTTTTTTTTCTTTAAATATGCTTTCCTAAAGTATTCGTTCAAACCTAATCGGATTGGTAGCAGACCAAGCTCGAAAAAGTCAAATGTGTATATTTCCACTAATTTTCCTTTGCCCATTTTTGATCTTTATTATAATCTTTTTCGATGCAAACCATGCATCGTTATTGTTATTCGCCCATATTGATTGTACGTAGTATCCAAATGCCTAATCAGGACGCACTTCCCTATAGACCGAAAACATAACATTAGCCCGTGTCATGGCTACCCGCACAAAATGAAGCAACTGTCTATTCTTCTGCATGGTGTTATTTAATATTACGTTAAATAGACCTTTGTCTAATATCATAATTGTGTTACTTCTCTAGACAAACAGCTGTGTGTTTTTTACAAGGTCACAGTCTCTATATATGGAAGTATCGCTTTGTCCGTTATACAGATCCAGAAGTTCATCGTCAAACAAAGTCAAAGACGAAGAATCCCAGCGATCGAAGGCTAAGATAGGTCATCGCTTGTCAAACAAATCTCAGACCCGTGCTATCCCGACAGGAGGCGGTAGTCGCTTTGTTGAAGCTTCGGGCCGTGCTATCCAGACCGGAGGCGGTGGTCGCTTTGCGGAAGGCTCGACGGTAAGGCCTTCCAAAGACCTGCCACAAGCAAGTAGGGTGACGCAAAACAGAGACATAAATTCAGTTACTACTTCATTCAAAGATACAACACAACACACAATCGAAGCGAATGTACATGTTACAGCATACGAAGAACGCAATGAAGAGATCATAGAAAACAAAGCTAAACGTAACGGCGATGACATTTTCTTCGAGAGAATTGATGATGAAAAAGAAGAAGAAGAAGAAGAAAGTGGAAACTTGACACCGGCGGCGCCATCATCTCTCTGCCAGGAGGATTCCATATCTTTCACGTCTTCGGATGGATCCCACAAAATACCTGCTCGAAGAAGTGTTGCTTTAGTACTGGAGGACGGAACAGAATACGCAACAATCGAAAGATGTGAGCTCAGTGATGAGGATGAGTGTTAATCAGGGGCGGACTGGGTCTTAAAACCAGCCGGGCATTTTTCACCTAGACCGGCCCATTTTTCATTGATATGTTACTAACAAAGTGATCGCCGTCCTGGGGAAGGGGTTTTTGGGGGTGTCCCCCTCCCCTTAAACCTTAAACTTAGATGCAAAATGATGCTATATTTCTCAATTTTGTAGGTTACAATTATCCTTTAAAATAGACCCAAAAATAATTTACCAGAAGCAACACTTTAAACTGAGAAAAGTTAAAAACGTAAACAAATGTATACAAAAATATATGTTTTAGACTGGATTTTATGTAGTTTTTCAAGCATTTAAAAATATATTTCTACACAGCCCGTCTGTATTCTATTGACTACTGCGAAAATGGGCTGTAAGTTTTTACCAGGCTCCCCAGCCCACTGGCCCACCGGGTATTGCCCAAATACCTGTGTGGCCAGTCCGCCACTGGTGTTAATGCATATCCAGTGTCCAAACAGAGAACAAATCTAACGTCCAAATATCGGGAGATATAACGTCCGAGATGAGGACTAATATACATACCTCTCGAGTAACAGGAACTTATATAATGGACTCAAGACACGGATGTATGGAAATGTTAAGATAACTCATCGAATTCTTTTAATTCACGGAATTTTCACGCTCATTATGAAGTTTGCTACGGAAGAAATACAGATTTTTTTTAAATGTTGATATTTCTTTATATACATAACCATAACCATAACCATAACCCTAGCCTAACCCTATACAATACCCCTTAGCGTTTTGTACCTCATAGTCATAAACAGGCCAAACACGTACGTGTTCTTAAGCAGCTGATCCAATTTGTGATCAAACATGTGATCTCATGCATATTTATATTCAACTTCGCCAGGTCAGATAAGAAGCCATATTCCGCAATGAGGACATACTGTATGTATCGTCAGAAATGACGACATATTTAGAGATATATGATTTTTCCTTGTATCGAGGTTTTGGGGCAAACAGAAATACAAGTCATATTGACTTCAAGTAATATACAATAAGAATTGTCTTCCGTGTAGTAACGAGTAGCGGCGGCCATGTTGTCGAAAAATGAATCAAAAATTGTGACACAAAAAGTACCTTATTGTTGAAACTTAAGAATAAATGCAATCAAAAAGGTGTGAAAGCATTCCAAAACTGTGGTGCGGAGTTAACGGAGTATTTTTTTTCGGGGAGGGGGGGGGGGGGGGAGTGGTGGGAGNNNGGGAGCTTTGAGACAACAATGCAGTTTACACCTCAAAGTCATTTGTCCTACTGTTCCTCGAAATTTGTGACACCACTGGTAGTCCCGCCCCACCAGCCCCCCTCCTTTTCACCCTTCCGATTGAGCTCTCTGCGGTCGACTAATCGACAACTTTAATGTGTCCGGAAATATGTCAAGAGTCGGTTATGAACTTTCGACGTATTCGGGGTTCAAAATTCTAGTTGAAATAGTTCCAATAATGACAACGAAACGAGACTGATATCAAGTGTCTTCACAACTTTATTTGTTTGTGCAAATTTCAACAAATGACGAAAATTTAAATTATACGAACAAATTTACAGCTATTGTAATAATGTGATACCCTGCTATTTGGTTACAAAGCCGGAAAAAAAATATGAAGGGATGGAAACTGATGATGGTACTGGCTGTATAGTCGTGCAAAGAATACAAAGCATTTACCAGCATAATAAGATGAGGAGTGGGGACAGCCAACTGTGAACCTTGTGTACCTAACATCAAAATAAACACAACATAAACACGATAAATTTAATGTAAGCAATAACGCAATCACAAAAAAAAAACAGACACGGTACAGAAAATGAAACGGACGCCCATGATCATGTGAAACAAATGCAAATATTCGTATATGTGGTAGTTGTAGGATCAGGTGGGAGGACTCGGATCTGAAAACAGTCTGAAAAATCCAATCAATATTTGGCTTCTGGTATGATCCTCTGTGGAACTTGGTTGTAAACCTCCTTCAGCTTATAATAATAACTCAATCGAAATGGTGATATTTACTCAAGCGAAAAATTACAAGAATGCTCTCTCTCAAAAGTTTTGACAGTTGTATTGAATTTAATTGAGACTGAGGACAGCAAAATAAGCCATAGAATCACAGCAGATTAACACAGTAACCCCTAACCACATCTGAGATAACCACCACCAACCGAGGAAGTTCCAAACACTGGCTTGGGTTCCTAACAAATATTTCGCATAAAGTTCGTAGGTGCCGGGGGGGGGGGGGGAGTTACTCTCCAAATTCTAATTTTTCTCAAAATATTACCACAATGACGGTCAATCACAGTGACTTAAGAAACAGAAAGAGAGAGACAGACAGACAGACAGACATACAGACAGAGAGAGGATCAGATCAGGACTAAAACATTTAAAATTCATTCTTGACTCAAGCGAGGTGCGTAAAACATCGAGTATATTGTTAATAACGTTAGCATCGTGGCTCATTTTAAACTTTACATTAACATTCTTTTTCCCTGAAAGCAAAGGCACGATGGAGGCACCATGGAGTTCACCTACACAAGACCAGAAAAGACAAGATCACAAACAAGCTGGTGTCCTTATAGAGCGGTATAGAGCAGAGATTTAATCAATGGGATGACATCTTTACCTGTACCATGTGCACTATAACATATACTGTGTATACAATCCCATTACATATGTAAAGAAATAATGGAAAAGGTGTCTGGGGACATGGTAGAGAATGTAAAGGGGCAGAGAAATGTATGGCTAGAACAGGATTGAAACCAGTGATCTCTGTGTTACAAATAATAAATGTCTTATACTTTTTTCCATAATGTAATCCCTTATCATCTCATTCTAATAATAAACAGGCTGGTAGAATGTTAACTATTCATATTTCATGATAACATAATTATACTGAGAGAGCCCCACCACTTTAACTACCACTATTCAATATGTAAACATACAATAACAACTAAATCTTACGAGCAATGTTATATCCAACTTTCAAGCCATCATCTGAATTTATTTTATAAATCTTTGCAAACATGTTGCAAAATGAAATCATATTCCAAATCTTTGACATTGTCCAAGGAGCCACCAGCTGTTGTAGTTCTTGCTTTATAATGGGTTTTTTCATTTCTTTTCTAAATGAAGTAAAAACACTGTTGAATAATTGTCACAGTACCCACTCATCCTTATTAGTTTAGATTTATTGTGATTTATCATGTCTATCTTCATTGAAACACAAAAACAGTAACCTTTTAAAGGCTTGAGTATTAAGTTCACAAAGAAGCTCCATAAATCAATCTTATATTACTACATTAAAGCGGTGACATACTTTAGACTAGGACTATTGATGAAGGTGTGCCTAGGAGTTATCAAGGATACAGACTGTATAGTATCAACATTGAACACTCAGATTTTACTAGGTTACTGGAAAGAAAAAGGTTAGCCAACCAACTGAATTTGATCCATACCATGGTCAAAGCCATCCATTCAGTCGGTTTAAATCAATATCTGTGTGATACCTATCAAATATGTGATACTTGAATAAAAATATTCACAAAATCATACATAGAAACATTAACTCTTGGAAAACTAAACATGTAAAACTTAACATCAAATTCAAATGAAATCTTTACTATAAAATGAAGAAGAAAATTTAAATTGCATCTCCTTTCAAATTTGTTAATGCTTTTTCTTTTTAACAGTTTTGCAACAAACACAATGATTTTAGCTAAATATCAGACAATGGATCAACACATTGTCAAATAATTACAAAAGCAAAACCAACAGTTATGACATAAAGTGTAAATTATGTACAGAACGGCAAGTTTGGGCGGTTTGTTAACAACTACTTCTGGCTATGCCTCACATTCACATTCCTTGGTCCGTTAAGGGATAAAGAATGATCGTCTGGTTTCAAGATAACATATAGAATAATAATATACGGAATAAGAACATCTGCAAGTCTTAGCAAGAATATCCTGCTTTTGAAATGCGTGTTTAAGAATGAATAAGCCCGATATCATTTGAATGAATAAGTCTGAAATCATTTGTGATAGATTAGATATTTCATGTAATATGTACATTTCTACTCTGTGGAGAAGTTTATTCTCCTCCTTACAACATTGATTTCTCTAATGTTGTTGCATATTCAGTTAATATAATAAAAATAATGGTAAAAGAATATAATAATTCTCACATATCATATCATAACTGATATAGAAGAACCAAAATTAGTCACAATTGGAAAATCTTGAATATTTAATTTCTTGCTGTCCAATTATGAATGGCTCTTGTCATTGAATGGTACAATATTTATTTTCTTAATCCCCTCTAAGTTAAAAGCAAGTTACCCTCCCAACTTCCTTACAAACAGCAACTTTGCGGAAGGAATTAACAGATCTTAAAGCACAGCACTGCAGTAACAAGTCTCATCTTGATAATTCTTGATAACAAAATTGTTCACTTCAAAAATTTTCTCCAATTCATTTTTGACATTATCATAACTAAATCTAATCAACTATGCATGTCACATTGTTTATAAGACTATGAAAACAAAAATAATTTTTTATAAAAACCAATGAATCTTGGATTGTGCACCGATGAATAGTAAATGAAATAAAAATATTATTTAGGTAAAGGACGTAGACAACAGGAAGATTTGCTTAGCACTCAAGAAATTGTGAAGGTGGATAAGAAATGGAACGGCACCAAATTAAAAACTACATCATCAATATTATTGTTATTGGTGTTACACATGGTGCAAACATATGGACTCTGGGCAATATCCTATGATAATAATGTATGTGACATCACAGTTTTAAAGGTATATGATCATACAAGACTAAGTTTAAGTGATATCCCATGGTTGATTGCATGTGGGCTATGGAGTGATGTCACAGTATTAAATACATGTAGTTTTATGGCCATATCATTGTTACTAAATGTA
The DNA here is from genome assembly GCA_020650975.1 of Apostichopus californicus. Classification (NCBI taxonomy): domain Eukaryota; kingdom Metazoa; phylum Echinodermata; class Holothuroidea; order Aspidochirotida; family Stichopodidae; genus Apostichopus; species Apostichopus californicus. The sequence goes on from JAIPMN010019824.1 coordinate 7,151, forward strand.
AGATCTATCACAGACTTTATGCATAAAACATCAAATGGACTAAGTGATATCATCAACATACTGAAATTGTTATCACAGCATTGAATGCATGTGGTTCTATGACCATATCATTAATATTAATGTAAATGCTATCACAAAATGTACCAATGAAATTATACAGACTATTTGATGTCCTCAACATCACTGTATGTGATATCACAGTATTGAACACATGTAAATATACTGATAGAATACTATTTATGTATGTGATCACATTATTTGTGCATGTGGTCACACTCCTGATGCATGTGATCACTGTATTTATACATGTGGTCACAGACCTTATGTTATGTGATCACATTATGTATGCATGTGGTCACTGTAAAGATGCATGTGATCACATTATTTATGCATGTGGTCAGTCCTTATTGTTGTATGTTATCACATTATTTTTGCATGTGGTAGTAGTCCTGATGCATGTGACCATATTATTTATGCTTGCTGTCACAGTCCTTATGCATGTGATAATGACTAGGTAACATCAGCAATAGATTTGATAGTGATATAATCCCATGCAGTTGATAATGGGATTTTTCATCCTCTGTGTAAACTAACAATTACATTATTGATATAGTTTATTAATATAATTCTACATGCAAGTACTGCATGGGGTTCAAGTAATATCATGGTTGGTGATTATATACATGTGCCACTAAACGAAGTAACATATTAGAAGGAAAAAAATCACATCAGGAAAAATAAGAAAATAACAACTATACTTAGTAAGCTTGATCGTCCAAATGCCCCCTGCCTGACAATATTGTCTTTTGTATCTTGAATATGTTTGTATAAACTTCTCAGTTGGTATTCTATTATAGCCCCACCAAAATGAGAAAATTAAATACACTCCTTTTGATAAACTGCCTACATTTCTGCCATCAATAAAGATATACACAATTCATCTCCTGTTAGTTGGTGTTATAAATATCCTTCGTCTTCTCAAAACTGGCATTTAAGTATTAATCAATTTAAAGTTAAATATACAAAATTGACAGAGAAAATAGGTCATTGATAAACAGCAGTTACCAAAACAGTCTCATTTTGCTATGAAATCCTTGAATAAATTTATTAGTCAATATGCATTTGGAAAAGAAATCCATCTCTGTTTAATTCATTAGATAATAGTGTCAACATACAATCCTATTAAAATGTACTCCCCCTTCACCTATAAATATGATATGTTTTTATATTTTTATTATTTTACCTCTTTCTTTTGATCTGGACAGTAACATCCACAAAGCGATATTTACAACTAACACATGGTTGGTGTTATATAATATATATAGGAAATAATAGCAAGGTGTTTGATCAAGGTGTTGCATATGAATACATATTTGTTTTTCATATTTTCTGTTTACCTTTCTGAATTTTTTTGTTGTTGATCTGTGCTTTTCGATTAATACCTTTCAGAAATAACGTGTAAGCTAACATAAATTATGTACATTATATCTACAGAACATGCATGTCATTAGTACATATATATATACTTATCACAAACAGGAAAAAAAATAAAACAAATGATAGCTTTATTAAACAAGGTGGTAATGTTTAGGTTAACTGGTATAAATAAATCAAGGTCAATAAAAGCTTGCAAATAAATGGTATCAACAGAAGTTCTTGGATTCTGCTTCAAATTTGGAACCTTATCATTGAATGCCATAGTTATTGATGAGTTTCATGTGTCACATTTACTTCTTTATAGAATACATCAATAGATTATATTAATTTAATATCCTGCCATGATCCAAAAATAACAAATTTGAATTTGAATTACTGCAATAAGTTAAAACGGTCCATCAAGTACCCACCCCCACCCCAAAAAAAATTGAAGGTATATTATAATCAGAAGCTATTATATTAATGACTTCACTGATATTTTCAATACACAAGTTATACCTAAATATCTTCCTCATGAGCAACTTTCTTCATGGCTACAGCCTACAGGAATTAAGTACTTGAACACTTTTACTGTGATTTTAATACATTTCATCATCATCATAAACTCCTGAAATATACATTTGTATGTCACTGAAGGTACTTAGATTTAATTTTCAAAAATCTTCATAATCTGAAGAAACAAAAACAGTTATGGATTTACCATCCTGATATGTAAACACATTATATGTCATCTTAGTAATAGTGATATTTACATACCTTTTGCAACCATCAAAGACATGGACATTTAATCTTGCAACATTTGGACATAATCGACAAAATAAAATGTAGATTTTGAAAGATACACATTTAATTGGTAGTAGCATGATACATGACTTACATTTCACTATCATCATCTTTCATAAGATCTTGCTCTTCTTTGCTTTCTTCTTTGGCCTTGGAATTCTCTTCATCTTTTCCATCGGCTGATTTGGCTGCGTCTTTATCATCACTCTTTGCCTCCTCTCCACCATCTCCTGAAGGATTCTTACCATCTTCATCTTTCTTATCTTTTTCTGGTTCTTCCTTTTGGGCTTTATCTCCATCATCCCCTTTACTATCTTTCTTCTCTGCCTCTCCTGCAGCATTTTCATCTCTTCCCTCCTCATCTTTTCTTCCTCCTTCAGTTGTATCATCCACTTCACCCTTCCCTGGTTCAGCTTCTCCATCAGTTGGTTTCTTACCCTCTTCTTCATCTCCGGTGAGTAATCCTGATGGTTCTAAAATCCTCTCTGTAAGTCCGTCATCTTTCTCTCTCGAAAACCACTTATTACATGCGAATGTCATCTTACCGGGAGTGTAGGAGGGCAGAGAGAGTATAATCTTCTCTACTTTCCAATCACTCTCTTCTGAGATACCATCATGGCCCAGGGTAACCCTCTGGATGGTATCAATGTCAACTGCCTGAAGGTAGAAGGTATCCACCTGCAAAGAAATGATTGGTCAATGTGAATAAATAGAAACGACTGTTACAAATCCAAGTGCAAAATACAGTCAGCCGTTCCACTCATCATATTATTGATAAGTTGATTCCATTATGAATTATTCCAGCATTATGCCAGCAGGAATTATGCCAGCAATTATGTTGGCTTTAAAATAAATCACGATCATGAAAGGTACTAGACATTTGCTGTACACTACATTGTCATGTATATTAATTAGCTATTTTACATATTAATAAGCCATTCAGTAGTACAACTTTGCTTCTTAAACCATTATCTGATTTCAATTGATAGCTTTATACCACATCAGATCAATTTCACTAAAGCTATTAGTGCAATTTGCTGTACATATTCAAAGAAGTTTCTTGACTAAAATTACCCTGTAATTTGCTGGTACAAAACCACACCATTTACTAACAGTAACAAACTTCCAACCGAATGCCAAACAAGGTAGGTTTGGCAACTTTGGCCAATACATCTATTACCAAAGTACAGTATATCTTGGCAAACTTTTGATACTTGCTTTGATATTTACAACGTTTTAAAATGCAGCAAGCAATCTATGTTATATTTACAACATATCTAAGATCGAAACCTGTTCAGTTACCATTACCATACAGTTACTCCGCTTGCCTTTGTATTTTATATGCACTGTAAACACGTGTTTGTGCTAGACAGTGTAAGTGAGAAGAAAGAGTAGGCAAGAGAGTAAAGTAGTCTGTGGGTGGCAAGCAGATAAATAGCTTTTGTAATCAAATGAGTGACTCTCAGTTGGACAATTTTTGTCTTGGAAAGTCTCTCTCATTTCCTCATAAGTGTGGCACTATGTAATGGACTGCATCATTGATTAGTTTAATTGAAGGCTACTCAGTGGGATCATTATCTTCTCTGTTTACCAAGCACTAGGACAATATCTGCACATAAAGTATACCTGTATGTATTCACTGCTTTGTCTTAATGGATCCTAGTTTACATAAGATGCTCCCCTCCCCTCCCCACCACCAACCACCCCTCCCACCCAACTTCCTTCCTATGAAAAGACTGTGCAAAAACTCTTGCTCAACCTTACCTGACAAGGTGGTAGCACCTGACAGGAGTCATCAAATAACTTCCCTGCTTGTTTCCACATCATTTAATATATCTGCACATAGGTATACCTTTATTCATTCACTGCTTTGTTTGAAAGGATCTTATTGTGTAATAAATGAGTTTTGTAATAATAACATTGTTTCTGTCACATCATATTCCTAGACATCAAATGAAGCATTTAATTTCTCTCTTTTGTTTTAATTCAAGCTACAGCTCTGCATACCTGGCCAAGTTGGAATTTAACTGGCTTGTCAGACTTCCATAAATCTCTCTTCCCTGTGTCACCCCGGCTTCCATGAATGGTAATATAGGCATTAGCATTACTCGATGAGCCTTCATCAGAACTGGTGTGGACCTCAATCTTATAAGTCAAAACTGACAAACAGAAGACAAAAAACAAACAGAGTATTGCAAATTATTTCAGCTGGTTGACATCTGGATTGTACTTGCAACCACATTTAAATGAGCTGTCCTTGGTAAAGCCTAAGGAAATATTGTCTTGAACGGGATTCGGTCCGGTGACTTCTGGAGTAAGAATCCTGCGATACGCCAAATGATTTATACGGCCCCACATTAACTAGATGGCGATTCCTATTAATAATTACAGGACAGGGCCAGTCAGAAGGCCTATTGCCTTGTATTTAACCAAGGCTCACAACACAATTTTTTTAGCCTGTACTTTTTAATGCTTTAACAACAGCTGTTAATACTTCTACAGTATGCTTTCTGTTTATGATTTCCTGATACAAATATATATTATTAAAAGTCTTGTGCAGTAATTTTCAATTTTTCATGCTGCTATGCATTCAAACTGACGTTCAAATAAGGATTGTAATGGATCGTACTAAAACAATGACAGTTTAAGGGAATATTGAGCAAGACACCAGAGGAAATTATGAAATTCTACGATGGCTTCTGAAAGAAACAAGTGACTTATGACTGATCAATAATTTAATACAGACAAAAGGTAAAAAAAAAGCCCCTCCCTTCTGGTATGCCAGGATGAAATGTTTTACATAGCTGTTACATCTCAAGAGAGAGGAAATCCCTACCACAAGCATCCCTCCTACAATGTCATTGCTCAACATCCATGACAAGGTAAAGTCACACAGAGAGACATAATCCCTGCTGCCCCTAACCATCTCTTCAAAGAAAGGACACACAAATCTTTTGTGATCAGCATTACCTGGAAAGGTAGTACCACACTGAGAGACATATTGCAAACCGCCACCATCCCTTATAGGTTAATAGATGACCTTACCGGATATGGAATAACCACATAACCACACACCCTCCCCAAAACTTTCCTTCATATAAGAAGAGATTGAGAAGCTTTTGCTCCAACTTACCTGACAAGGTGGAAGCACCTGCTAGAGGTAACTCTACGATTAAGTCATCCATAACTTCCACGATCGCTTCCACGTCTGTCTTCTCCTCCGCATCAGGATTTTTTGTAATGGTCTCCTCTGCTGTAGCCTCATTGACATCACTTGGGGTATCGCTGGTCTCCTTGACCGATAAGTCCCCATCCTCCTTCGTATCATCTCTGTCTACTTTAGCTGCATCCGTTTCCTCTGTTTTAGTTTTTCTGTCTTCCTCGCTTGGTTCCCCTTCCTTTGGATTTGTTTCCTTACCTTCCTCGGCAACACCTTTGTCTTTTCCCTCCGCCACCTCTGTCTCCTCTTTAGGAGAATCATCATCCTCTTTACCGAATTCTTCTCTTTCCTCCTTCTTACTTTCTCCTCCATCTTTGTCACTACTGTTCTCTTCCTTAGTTTTATCCTGTTTCTCAGATAGTCTTCGTAACCAGACGTCTCCCTTGAAGAGCAATTCTTCCATTGTTGTGTTACGTACCATTGACACCTAAAATTGGAAAAAAACAAAAAGGTTAATTTTTCGGCGCATTAATGAGCATAAAAACTTACATCTAGTCTACTCTGAAAATAAAGCAAGGCAGATAGGTAAATTATATACAGAGAAATGAGTATAGAAAAAGAGGAGAAATATGATGATTACCCAAACAACTTGCATTTTATATTTACAGGGACAACTGAGGAATATGCAGGATGGCCGTAGCTTCCTACAACATTTCTCGAGTTATTTCCACTTTCAAGAACACACACAATTGACAAACATCAAAACTATATACATTCTATAAAATACACATCTGTAATAACACAAACACCCTAGATGCTTAAAACAAACATTTATGTTGAGAGGGGGAGGGAAGTTGGTGGAAGGGGGTAAAGAAGGGGTGATCTGTACAACTTTTGAATCAGTCAATCTTAGAAATCATGTCAGTTATGCCTCAAGTCCAACTTACCTCTTTGATGTGAAAACCCATGAATGTTTCTAAGTCAACATCAGTGGCTTCCAATCTTATCTTGTGCACATCATCAATGTCTTTCGATAATACCTGAAATGATAACAATGCATCCAATGTTAATATACAGAGCAACAATTGCACTACAGAAAATATTTGCACAAACTGTGTGGTCGATAACCGACACTGAAGACATGTCACTATATTTCAGAAATATCTTTGGTGTGAGCATAAACATAAACCAGAGCAGCTATTGGTTTTTTCAACTTTTCATCCCCTGTAACACTCCGTCAATATCACTCAAGACCTCCTAAAATGAAACTAAGAGACAGATTCATTGAACAAATTTGATATTAAACACATTGATAACACATTTGATAACACATTTGATAACACATTTGATAAAACATTTGATATTGGAAAGTTCTGGCTTCTACTAACAGAGAGCAGTACATGCACTAAACAATCTGCTAGTACTGCTCTTTTAGGCCTATATTTCCCAAGAGAGATTGACCGAGAGATTCAGAGGGAACGGGGCGAAAAATGGCCCGACCGAAGATTAGAACAAACCTGGATGGAACTTTCTCCTATTTTCAGAGGATCACTTTCCTTAGACAGGATAATATTTTCTTCAGATGAAGAACTTCCGATGATACTTAGATAGAGAAGTGCACTCTGCTCATTAGGGGTGTCGTCATGCATCAACACCTGGACTGTCCAGTCTCCGACTGAAGAATAAAACAGAAAATCATTATTCACGTCATATTTTGCAGTCTGTCGACTCTGTTGTTTCAAGTTATTTCGTATCAGTAGCAGAGTTTTATAACACTGATGTATTAATTTTTCAGGTCATTTTTTGGACAATTGCTGACAAGAAATTTTGTAACTAAGCTTTTCCTGAAGGTATGAATCGCTTTTTGTTTCTCGTGGTCAATTAGAATATTTTTAGAATAACTAACCAATGATGACACTGAACTGCAGCTTATGTAAGAGGTGAATATTTAGTATGCATGGAATCTTAATTCTGAAGAAACGCTGTAAAGTTAACAGTGAAATAAGAAGGTTCTCATCATAAATGGCATGGTTTATTTGGTATTTTGTATAACTTATAAATATACTTCATATATAAGTAAAAGCAAATAGCATACACATACATTGCAAGCAACAGAGAAGACACTGTACAGTACTAACTTCCTATGACAGCTTCACTTCTATCATCCATGACTGTGACTGGTTGCAAATGACCTGAAAACCTTTCTTAAATTCTCTGTGAGACTATCACAGAAAGAATTTCTTTTCTGACTTCCCAAACATATTGTAAAGGGTGTGAAGACTCGCGCAAAAAGAATCGTCTAATGCCGGTAATCTGACCTAGTTTCGAATGAGGTGTAACAGAAGTGTTGGACACCACCATCGATCCCAGAAATACACACATAGCTTTCTACCGTCGGTAATTAGACACTAGTGTACAGTCAGTACATACAGCTACGATCAATACCCACAGCACAGTGTACTAACGATACAGCGATGGACATCTCAGGTCCAGCTAAAAATAACAAGGTATCATGTTTCATTACTGTACTGTCTGCATGTTGTAGCGACACAAACAACATGTCACTTGCAAGCAACAGAAAGTTAACTTTTTCAGATGGCCGCACAGGGTTTGGGGCGAGTCTTCAATGCCTTTAAGCATGACATTTTATGTCTCCTTCATAATCTTTGGTCAAGAACATTGAATGATCACTCACTTGTCTTAATCTTTGTTTCGGCTGGATCACTGAGAAAGTCTCCGTTAAGAGTCCAGACTTGAATCAAGTACTCCTGGCAAGGAGACAACCCATCAATCTGGTACGAGGAGGCTTCTACTCCTACATCAATTAAATCACTCGGTTCCGACGTGTCCTTCTCCGATTGGTCGGTTGCATTATTTGTGTCCTCTGATTGGTTGACGTTCTCTGCAGCTTCAGTATCTGATTGGTCTGCTTCCTTAGTCTTCTTCTCTTTTGATTCATCATCATTATCGTGTTTCGTTGAGTCCTTAATTTCTTCATCCTTGTCATCAGACATTTCTTTATTCTCCTCTTCCTGTGCAGGTGGTTTGGTATTTTCTTCGGTTTCTTCCTGTTTTGACTCATTTTCACTTTCATTTTCTTTTTCGACATCGGACATGGTGCATTTTATTCGATACCCTGTTGCAATACCGTCTGGAGGGCTCCAGGCCAGAGTTATTGACTCCTTCGTAGAAGTTGCTGTCAGGTCAACGACAGGAAGTAAACCTGAAGGTAAACAAAGACAATGAAATGCATCAGCCCTTTACGCCATGCGGTCAAGATAAACTTGTAGCATGATAACTAAAAGCTGGGTATCTCTCCACAATTCCGCAAATTAAGTTTTCTGTAACTAATCAAACTCACTGAAAATATTTGTCATCAATGACGAACACTAAAAGAATAGTTCAGTTGAATAGTTGAATTTATTTTTGGTCTGTAAAACAATTGAACTTCCTCTAAGTATCCTATTCAGCTTGCATACACTAACCCTACATCCTGATTTTCATGTACGGCTGGTAAAAGTTGACACATTTTGTACCAGTTTTGGGACTTGGAATCATGAGGTGTGATATATGTAAGTGGACAAAGAATGCTCATTTTCTCCATTTATTTTTCATTCTATTATTTGGCCTTGGACTGGATATAATTTTACATTCTACTACTAAGTTAGTTGTATTGCTTATATTAAACCAAGAAACATGAGTATATTCATACTCTGATGCATCCAGTGTTGACTTTAAAATAGAAACTGAATGCAAAATTTTTAAAGAAAACAACATATTTTGTTGTAGTTATGCATCATGACATCACACATAACAAATTCACATTTGTTACAAAATGTATAAACTTCAAACAAACATATCTTAAAACCACGGGACGTAGGAAAATTTCACTAGGATATTAAGATTATTTTCTTCTATTCATTTTATATGTACCCTTAAAGCTGATTTCCTGAAGCAGGAAATAATTTAGTGTGAAACTTTTATCTTCTGTGGAAGACTCTAAAGTGTGTCTCTAATAAAATGCTATGATTCTGCGTAAAGCACTGCTATGCATCTTTGACTATTTTACGGTGCCATAGTTATTCCTCCTGCGAGTAAATAAATGTACTGCACAGATGAAGTGTAAGACAGTCGTAGTGGATCTTACACATGGATATAAGCACTCACCATCTACTGGTGAAGTTTTACCAACAAAGTGAACCCAATCACTCTCCTGGTCTCCAAGGATGGAGGCTACATGAACTGCAAAGACAGTCTTTGTCTGCAAACCTCCAAAGATGGTCGATGTCTGATTTGCCTCCAATCTTCGTGTCTCGAGTACCTCTCCCTTCACCAAACACTCGACAAGTTCCCCTGTTTCTCCGTCACGACAGATCCTCTCGCAGGGCAGAGTGTCCTTGCTCCCCTCCTTCTCCACCTCTCTCGGTCCTTCGTCTTTGCCCTCACTGTCCGTTTGATCGCTATCCAGAGATGAAGGGTCATCGACCACTAGTTCTGATGGATTTGTTGGCAAGACTATGTTGACCAAATACCCTGAGACCTCCATGTCAGGCTGCTTCCATGACACGGTCAGAGAACTGGCATCTGCTTCCCACGAAAGGTCAACCACTTGGAGAGGTTCTAATTATGATTAGGAAAATATTGACGTTTATTGAGAACAGCTTGGGAGGCAGACTATTTGACAGAGAAGGCAGGAGAAGACTGAAAAGCATGATGACTATAAGACTATGAGTGTACAGTAGAAGAAAAAGTAAGAGCACAGGTGATGATGTAGGGGGTTTACCTGTGGACAAGACTTGTTAGTAGAGGGGGCAAGGCTATGGATGCATTTGACATTTAGAGCAAGAACTTTGAAAATTGATGCACAATTTAACACAAAATCAGAACAAATCTTGAGTAAAATTATTTATAGACCCTCCTACTATCTTCATTAAATACATCAATAATCTTGATGGAAAAGTACCGAGTATGCAAACGGGTAACCTTCGGTTGTTTTAACTATTTTACACAGTCGTTACAGCTTTATCTCATCAAACTGGTAAGTATATTCAGATTTACAAACAATCTTAATGTGATATTCCCCTCTACGCTTCTGTATCAAATAAAGCTTATAAAAGGTTACACATCAACCACTAATCAGGCAACAGAGCCTTCTCAGTCAGCGCTCCCAGATTATGGAATGCCTTACCGAACTCTGTGCGTGTATGCAGTTCTCTTACCACTTTTAAAACTGCTTTGAAAACATATTATTTTAGACTCACTTTTACTGTGTAATTGACTGTGTTTTAACTTTTATTATGCATAGATACTACATTTGGAACTATTTACTTAATTCTTAACATTTTTTTTTAAATTTAGTTATTTTATTTTTTATTTGTTTTACTACATTTAGGGTTCTATTTATTGTCATTTAGTATTGGGTGTTTATTACTATCTGTTTTAGGCTTTTACAATAATTGTCTTACTGTACTATAGTTTCTCATACTTATTTATATTTAAACATTGACTATGATTTAAT
>JAIPMN010019826.1:0-11838 GCA_020650975.1 Apostichopus californicus
TCAGACTGAAATAAGTCATCCAACTTGTTTGCATTTCTTACAGACCTCCAGCCCATTGGTGAATGAAATTGCACGCGCTCGTGAGAATATTCAAAGCTCGCTAAGCACAGTGAGTAACGTGACTTTCAAGGTCCAATAGGGCCAGCTAGTAGTGCATGCAAACCAGTATACGGGTATGCGAGAGTATGTGGGCTCAAGGGAAGGCTAAGAGGAAAATACTAGTGCACATACTAATTTCAGTTCCAGAACTTGAATGAGTGGAGCCTCCTAGATCAGTGTTATTTTTAAACCAATATCACATAACGATTACTGTCTATAACATGCAGATAACATAACACTTAATTCAGATAGAAGAAGCTTTTCTTACAGTGTTCTCAGCAAAATTGGTAATAATTTTTAGCTTGGTAGTTCCAAATTAGCAACTACAGTACACCCTAATGTATCATTATGAATGATTTGTAATGGTGGACTATAGTACAGCTGTACTACACTATTTTATTTCACAATTTAATGTACATACCATTTCTGTAAATTTTTGTCAAAACTTGACCCTTTGGATAATGTTTTCACACTCAAATAAACTCTTGACCTGTCCAGAAATGATTTTACTCTTGTAATGGAAAGATCAAACATGAATGTATGCTTTTAGGTCTGTTTCATCTTGTATTCCTAGTACAAACTAAAAGTACTGTTTATTAATTGCAAAGAAGAATGTCTAAAAATTAAGAGTTATATGCTGTGCTCACCAGCAAATATACTTTTATGATGGGGCATATTGTTGGATAATAATGCTTTGTGCTTTTAAAAGGTAGCATTTAACTAACACACCAAACAAACAAAAGTTTGTATGCTCTCCTTCCAAATGGTTAATTTATTTTCACTGGTTTTGAGTTTTTGGATCATTTTCTTCATGCATTCATTCAACTAATCACTGCTTAGATCAACCATGGATATTTGAAGGTATTTGGAGAGTTTTGCTCACAGGATAATTGTTGCTATCCTCTGTATGTAGTGCATGCTCGGTAGCAGGTTGTAATATACAAATAATGAATGGTTATGAGTGCAATAGTGCAAATATTTCATGAGTTGAAAGATGGAATGTTCCATTCAACGAGGCGCAGCCGAGTTGAATGGAACAAATTACATTTTTCAACGTTTATTTGTTTTATACAACACCTTCAAATTTGGATATAATTAGATGTAAAATGCACTCATGCAACAGATTGTTTTGAACAGACAGGTTTCTCTGCTCTCTTACCATTGAAAAAAGTGCTATCAAAAAAGTATAACGCATGGTTCTATTTCATAGCGTGCAACAGAGCGGATTTTGCATGCAATCGACGAGCAATTGACCAATCAAATGGCCGGAATATAATTAGGTGTTGTATAATATAAAATAACCCGCAAAACAGGTGTGCATGATTAGTGATTGTATCATATCGTACAGTGTTCATGGTTACCATGGCAATAAATATTGTGTGAACTGATACAATTGTGGCCATTAAAAATGTCTGCCATTAGCTTTTAAAGCAGGAAATGGGTGCGACAATTACGCGCCTGCTCTGTGATTCTCCAAACACTCATTGAAAAGAGACGGCTCGATATAAACCATTGTTCCTGCACAACCGTAATATTCTGAGGGCTCAAATGAGCTTCTGGTTGACTTCCTAATGCATGATATTCACTGCACTACACCAAATGCTAGCAGACAGGTTTGTATAGTGCCTACGTGAGTGAGGAAATGCCCTCCTCTTTTGTTCAAAAAGTTTTCAAGTTACATGGATGTGTCCCTGTCAAATGCTTTTCATTTTTGTCATGCTTTTTTTTATGATAATTTCATTTGTTCATCCATAACTGTTTTTCAGTGTAGTCTGGAAATAATTCATTCTTTATTTGTGGGTGTATCATGCTGTAGTTGATGTTGGTGTAATGCTAAGCTTGTATCAAGTTTTTCTTGGAAACTGCTTCCATCTATTAAAAAATTCATACTTAGTTTTCATTTGGGATCCTAACAGTTCTTAAAAGTGAGAATGGCATATTGAGATATGAATGATTATTTCAAAATGATCAAGCGTACCATTCTTTATAACTGTCATCAAATTGTCTTGAAAATGTGTGTCAAATCAGAGAAATTGCAGAATTTGCCAATTGGTCAATCTAGTGAATGACCTTATGTATTGTAATGACCGACTGAAGGCAAAACAGAGTTCTATATTTGTGTGTATGTGGGTGCATACCATATATGTGTGTGTGTGCTGTGATGCTTCTTGTAAACACAACATTTCAAAATGTACAACTTGCTTGCGATGTTTCCATGCACATAAATCCACCCAAGTAAGTACATGAAACATGTTATTTCAGGTGAATCATATCAAGGCCACATTGAAGCTTAGATGAACTTCATTGTATATACATCCACCTTTATGAGTTTAAGAATTTCATTGTTTTTGGCCAAAGTTCATTTGAGGATTAAAAGGATCAAATTCTCAACAGTGAAGCCTGGATAAAGTTCAGACATTTATCTAGCTCCAACTCATTGACTACAGGAACTCCATTGGTTTATGTGGAGTTCAAAGGTCATTTGGGGTCAGCAGTGGTCAAAAGTCAGAAAACCTTGTAAAAAGGACAATGAGTGCAAGATACCTATTGTACTATGTGAAGGTGAAAGATCAACAAAGGTAGTCTGAAAACAATTTTCTCCCAAAACCCTGAGATGAACTTCATACATAGTGCTTAGATTCACCTTAATATTGCCGTAGAACTGTATTGTTCTTTGAAAAGTCGCAACTTGAATCTCTTGTATTCCTTGAAACCTATGCAGTCAGGTTGGCATGTGTGCGTGTGCCTTCCACGATAACTCAACAATGAAGTAATGGATATTTGTCATACTTGCTATTTTGATGTATTATAGTGCGAAGGTGTGTCCTATCGTTTTTGGCCGTGACCATATGAATATTAATGAGGTTATGGGATCAAATGTAAAAATCTTTACATTGCAACTCTGCAACCATAAGTCAAAATGTAGTCAACTTGGTATATACAGTGGTTGTTTAATAGCTAGAACATGTAGGCCTCCATTTCTTGGGAACAGTCAGGCCCTAAAAAATCCTGGGCCCAATTTTGCGCTAGGTGGGCCCAAAGTCTATTTCAACCTCAAATGCATTTTGGGACATTTTGGGCCCGAATTTGTGGGGTCCAATTGGAAAACAGTTGGAATACAGTTGTTGGTTAATAGCTGATGTATGTGGGCATAAATATTATGAGATGGGGTGATGACATACAACACTTTAATATTCCACTAAGCAAGAAACCATAGTGCCTGTTGGGCTTTTGTTTCATTATTGTTTTCATGTCAACATGGCAGGGTCAATTTTCGCTCTAAAATTTAAATTGATGAAAAAAGTTACTTTAAACAGGTGACATTTATATAGAAGCTCTGTGACATTCTGAATGTACAGTGAGGGTTTGCATAAAGTACATGTCCTTCACTTTTAATTAATGTAATTAAAATGATGATAAATGATGAAACAATAAGTCAGCATAATGCAACGGTCATTAATGACCAAATTTTCAACTTTCTAAGCATTTCTTGCTCAAGTGAGAAGAGTATCATCTACTGTAGGTTTAGGTTGTATTCAAACTGAAAGCTTAGTGTGAATGTATCATTCCACTTCCAAAAGCTAGTAACTTGTCAGATTCTAGCAAACTTGATACTTTCCTTGGAAAACACTTTATGTTGTTGTACTTATGATATCCTTTTTAAATCTGTTTCCACTTCTCACCATTTTTCCAAATATTAACTTTCATAAAATATTGCAGTTCCTTTCTTTGTCTTATTATAGGGAGCTGGCAAGAAGGTGGAAGGCAGTGGTGCGCAAACCTTATCTGCTAGGATGAATGCTTTGGAGAAAGAGAATGAAAACCTGAAGAAAGGTATTCCTTCTATATATTAGGTAGCTTAATCAATTGCCAAGCTCTTGCTTTGCAGAGTAGATCTACAACTTCAGAGATTTCTCAAATTGTACTATTTTAGGGGTTTGATCACACAGTTCAGGGTATTGATTCATTAACTCAACTCTCACAAGTCAAAGCTCTGGGTTGCTTGTTTACTCTACCCTTATCAATACCAAGTTCAATATCTATGGTCAATGTCTGAAAAACTTGTCAACATAATAGGCTCAAAAGTAAATCTTGATTGAACTTTTTAATTGGGATGAAGATCACCTTTGTGAGTACACTAAAAGAGTATCATTTTTTTTCTGTGGAGATCAAATTTGGTCAACAGGAGTCAAAAGCTGAAAATCCTCACAAGCATGGTCATTCCAAAGGTGACCTTGTCTAGATGTAATGGTCAACAAAAGTCTGGAGACAGTGTCAAGCTGGATTGAACTGATGGTTAATATATTGGTCCCCATTAGTGTAAGAATGGTGCTTCTCTTTGAATGTTGTCATATCAAATGTGAAGAGGAATCACTAAGCAGATTGACTCCCTATTATATATATGCACAGTAGCAATGGACTCCTACACTAGCTTGATTAGTAATGTTATAGCTCTTCATTTAGTCATATTTTTTTTATCACAGTGAAAGATTATTTGTACTTCCTGAAGTCTTTCTTTGATATTGGGGTTACAGTTTAATATACTGATGAAGGTTTTAATTCTTAATGTTCTGTTTCTTGATTTTCCTCCCAAAGTTACCTCTGATCTTCAGACCTTAGTGACGCAACTGCTAGAACGAGTGACAGTCCTGGAAGGTGGAAAATCAATACCCAGACTTCCCAAGGCTCCCACCTCCTCACAAAAACAGGTCAGTTTCACTTGTTCTCAGGTTAGCTCTAGTAACACGTTGTTACTGCACAATCAATCCATCAATACAGTGTGGTCATCATAGAAATGGGGACAACCATTTTTGGTTTCGATGATAATCGTAACCTTTGCATTCATGATGGCTTATGTGCGTGTGTGTGAGTGTGTTTGTGACGCCCAGCTTGTAAACACGATATCTCAAGAAGGGAATCAGGGCAGACCTCATATTTGGTGTGTAGGAGTACCACATTGTGTAAAAGAAGCCTTTTGTTTTTGGTGCTGGGTCAAAGGTCATTTGGGGTCATCGAAGATCCAAATCTTGAAAGCCTTGTAAACATGTACACCCTCACTATGCATTACGTCAAATTCATGAAGAAAACTGCTCATGTTACATCATCGAAACCACAATGCATTTTTGCATTCTGGTTGATAGTTGTCAGAACTTTGTGTTGGGAAAGATTACACAGAAGCAGTAGAGCATCAATTGCATTGAATAGTGTAACCCTGTCTGCTTTGAGAAACTGCTGCGAATTCCTACTCATCCTATGACATTCCTGGGCGGAAGTCTTCACGCTGTTCTTCCCTGTAGCATTTACTTTCTCTGTAAATAACAGCTGGCCAGACACGAATACCAACTCAATAGCTGTGTATTTCTGCACCCAAGATTAGTAGTAGAAGCTTACTGTTGAGAGTAAGTTGATTTTCAGCACATATGATCTGTTTGGAATCAGAAGCTAAAACCGTTTGAGACACTAAGGACATGTTGCCATACTTGTTGACCATACATGTTGACCAGACATGTTGACCAGTATAAATCTTACTTAACAAGGAATTCCAAGGTGGTGTGTTTGGCTCTGATTTTGGTGATATGAGCTGTTATCTGTCAAGTTGCATTACTATCCAAAGAATAGCTAAGTGAACCTGTTTCTCTTGGATAGAATACCAGGTAAATGTTTCTAATTGTTTTTTCCTTGTTTTCTTCGAAGGGTGAAGATGAAGTCGACGAAGATAGTGACAGTGACAGTGATGATGACGAAGACCTGTTTGGAAACAACGAAGATGTGAGTGTTTATCAGAGGCTTCTCTTTCAGTCTCTCTTCCATCTCAACAAAGTTAACTGTTATCCCATTGAGAGGAGATCTACCTCCTTGAGATGTAAACATTTGACATGACACTTTATTCATGGTTAACATAACTACTACAAGAATAAAGCTGGTTGGCAATGTGTCATTGTATTATAACCAAAAGTCATTTGACATGACACTTTATTCATGGTAAACATTACTACAACTGGAATAAAGCTGGTTGGCAATGTTTCATTTTATTATAACCAAAAGTCATTTGACATGACACTTTATACATGGTAACCATTACTACAACTAGAATAAAGCTGGTTGGCAATGTTTCATTGTATTATAACCAAAATTCCTACTCAACAAATTTTTGTTTAACATGTTTACTGTGTGGGTCTGGTTACTATGCATTTACTAGGCTACAGTTGTAGTATACTAATAGTTGCTCAGTGTTCTTAGGAACATTTATGTATCAATTGTTTTCATGGACATTGATTAGTTTTCAATTAAACAATAAGGACAGGTAAGCAAAACTGCTTTAACACTTGTTTAAAACAGATAATAAAACTGGTTATAAAATCATTGGCTGTGCGTCAGTTAAATTGTTTATGGCCATCGTCCTGATCCATGGTACTTGCATGATATATTATGCATTGGAAGAGACTTCTTCTACATCCTGCAAATAGTAACTTCCATCTGTCCATCTCTCTTTCAGACAAAGAGAAAAGCTGAGGAATTGAAAAAGCAAATGAAAGAGGCAGAAGCTGCCAAAAAAAAGAGTAAGAAGCAGAAATATTTTACAATATTTCATTCCTTGCTACAAGGAATATATGTATGCAATGGTGATGGCTTGTGCTTTTATGGTGTGATGCCTTGGTGTGTAAACAGCTAACTTAAGATAAACATGGTGGTTTGACTTCATATGTGGTATTCGCATCCACTGTCATTTTCACTTCATTTTCATTTTCACAAGCAGGAACGATAGGTGGAATTAGTCAAGTCACTGTTATGTATGTGAGATTATCTGTGGATTTTAACAAGCAGGAACAATTGGTAGGATTTAGTCAAGTCCAGTCTGTTATGTATATGAGATACTCTGTGAATTTTGCAGGAACGATTTTTGGAATTAGTCAAGTCACTGTTATGTATATGACATAATCTGTGATTTTTGCACGAACGATTGGTAGGATTTAGTCAAGTCCAGTCTGTTATGTATATGAGATAATCTGTGAATGTTGCAGGAACGATTGGTTGAATAAGTCAAGTCACTGTTATGTATATGACATAATCTGTGATTTTTGCACGAACGATTGGTAGGATTTAGTCAAGTCCAGTCTGTTATGTATATGAGATAATCTGTGGATTTTGCAGGAATGATAGGTGGATTTAGTCAAGTCACTGTTATGTATATAGAGATAATCTGTGGATTTTGCAGGAATTATTGGTCATATGGTCCCTATGTCTCATTTATATCTCTTTCTCTATTTAATTCTACATAGAATAAAAAATTCTCATCATAATTTTCCACTTTTTAATTTTCTTTCAGAAAAAGTAGTGATAGCTAAATCCAACATTATACTTGACGTTAAGCCGGTAAGTATGCAAGGACAAGTAATTAAATTTTTTAAAGCATTGCATCTGTCTTGGATATTTTCTAACATTACATGTGAAATCACAAAGTTATTCACAGATTTGATCATCCTCATAAATATTTCCTTTCATGAGAGTGTTACCATGACATTAAGGCCCTTGGAAAGATGGCTTTATAATGATTAAGTTTAAAGTGGCATAATTTTGAGGTGAAAAATGTTTTGATGAGTTTATTAGTTTCATATAAAGTCTTCAAGTTTTCATTCATGAGTGTCTGGTGATGAAGTATTGAGATGTTAATCAACTTCTGTTTCTTACTCAGTACTCACCCATAACTAGCATTCTGTGAAAATATCTAAGAGTTAAGTAAAATTGCCAAACTTAAGACAAGACTAAATTTATAGTTTTGTCAAATAAATCTGTATTAATGCCTAGATCCTGAAATCAGGCTTTGGTTGTTTAATGTGAGCTGTTGTAGTACCAGGTGTTGTATAGCCTGTTCTTGCACAAATAGTATACGTGAGTTATCAAGTACCTTCCAGTTTCTTCCATTACGTTTAAATTTGCCCTTTATAACTGTTTACTTACTCCCCTCCTTATTATCCTGGCAATCTGTGTAATGTTTAAGAGCTGAAGAAATGAAGGTGATATTTGACTAAAGTTGTTGTCATGTAACTAAGATGGTTTTTTAATGCACTGTTGGGTGTACTACAGCATGTGATATTGTCAATCAAGCATAATCATGCAGACCATTTTAAATTGTTAAATTTACAGAATTCTTTCTCTTTATTTCTAGCTTGGAGATGACACAGGTAAATATACCCTATTTTTAAGTTAACTAGGTTGTAAAGACAATGTTTCAGAAATTGATTTGCAATCTGTTTTTTGATATTGTACAAGCATGAAAGTGTATGATCTCCTAGAATATTGAATTCTTCTTCAGTTCTGTAGCCTACTGTACAGATTATATGGGCAAGATTGTAGTTGTCACCATGGAGTTAATAAGGACTAGCTACATTGCAGAGTGTTAGCATATGCAGCAAGAGCCTCTATGTTTTGTTCATGTAGTTTACTGTAAAATTAACACTCATGACATTAGGACTTCGGAACGAAGTTAAAAATGTTGCCTGTTTTGCAGTAGAGATTTGTAAAAGTACAGTTGGTGCAGGATCCTTCAGTGTATTTTACATATTCCTGTATGTCACATATTGCTGTATGTCACATATTCCTGTATGTCACATATTCCTGTATGTCACATAGTCCTGTATTTTGTTTCGTTGCAAAGTGCTAAAAGAATATATGCAATCATGATGACAGGTGTGTGTGTCTGAATAGGCCATTCCTTTGTAAACTCAAGAGGTAAATGTGACTTGAACTTAACACTTGGTCTGTCTCTTGTTAGTACAAGGTCCCTTGTTAGTACAAGGTCCCTTGTTAGTACAATGTCCCTTGTTAGTACAAGGTCCCTTGTTAGTACAAGGTCCCTGTGCTTTCGGTGAATGTCAAAGGACACATGAGGTGAGCAGAGGGCAGTGGTACTCGGTGTTATGTAGAGTCCTCTTTTATGGCAGCAATTGCAAGAACCATATCATATAAATGAATTTGTTTTACTTACTATGAATAAGAAATAAAGATATCAGTTATTGAACAATAAAAGAAATAAAAGTAATTTTTTCTATTTGATAACGGTTTTGCTCAAGTTATCTATGAAATAAGGTTCATTTAATAGTCAGAAAATTAATAATTGCAATGTTCGAAAGCAAAACCTTTTCTTAAAAGAAATGACAACACAACTTTTTCACTTTCAGTCATAGTACGTAAAATATTGACAAAATGATTGAGAAAATAGATGTCTATAGTTTTCCATACTTCCCTCCTTCAAGTGAAGTTCAAAGGTCATATAAGGTCAAATGGTACAATTTTGAAACCCTAGCAAACCATTTGTGTCTTGAAAGTCTTCTTGACAACAGTTTCAAGTCACATGATTCTTGATGGATGTCAATAATCATGTGAGCTTATAGGATTGAATCAGAAAACACTAGCTTTAATAGCAGAACCATTGTTCTTGGTGAAGATTGATTGTCATTTGAGTTCAAAATCTGTCCTATTATGTTAATATGTGTGTTGTATGTATGTTAATATGTATGTTAATATATTAATATGTGTGTACTGAATCCAATGAATGTCTCTCATGCTGGCTGCTTTCAGTTAGTCTGGAGTTTGATATTATAACTCAATGCGTTCCATTTAATATTTATTTACTAGATATGGAGTCTTTAAGAGAGAAGGTCACGAGTATCACTGCTGATGGTCTTGTATGGGGTAAATGTGAGTATCAAATAGAGAGAAATATCATGATCAGACCTGCTGATGGTCTTGTATGGGGTAAATGTGAGTATCAAATAGAGAGAAATATCATCAGAACTGCTGATGGTCTTGTATGGGGTAGATGTGAGTATCAAATAGAGAGAAATATCATCATCAGACCTGCTGATGGTCTTGTATGGGGTAAATGTGAGTATCAAATAGAGAGAAATATCATGATCAGACCTGCTGATGGTCTTGTATGGGGTAAATGTGAGTATCAAATAGAGAGAAATATCATCATCAGACCTGCTGATGGTCTTGTATGGGGTAAATGTGAGTATCAAATAGAGAGAAATATCATCATCAGACCTGCTGATGGTCTTGTATGGGGTAAATGTGAGTATCAAATAGAGAGAAATATCATCATCAGACCTGCTGATGGTCTTGTATGGGGTAAATGTGAGTATCAAATAGAGAGAAATATCATCATCAGACCTGCTGATGGTCTTGTATGGGGTAAATGTGAGTATCAAATAGAGAGAAATATCATCATCAGACCTGCTGATGGTCTTGTACGGGGTAAATGTGAGTATCAAATAGAGAGAAATATCATCATCAGAACTGCTGATGGTCTTGTATGGGGTAATGTGAGTATCAAATAGAGAGAAATATCATCATCAAAACTGCTGATGGTCTTGTATGGGGTAAATGTGAGTATCAAATAGAGTAGTATCATGATCAGAACTGCTGATGGTCTTGTGTGGGGTAAATGTGAGTATCAAATAGAGAGAAATATCATCATCAGACCTGCTGATGGTCTTGTATGTGGTAAATGTGAGTATCAACTAGAGTAGTATCATGATCAGAACTGCTGATGGTCTTGTGTGGGGTAAATGTGAGTATCAAATAGAGAGAAATATCATCATCAGACCTGCTGATGGTCTTGTATGGGGTAAATGTGAGTATCAACTAGAGTAGTATCATGATCAGAACTGCTGATGGTCTTGTGTGGGGTAAATGTGAGTATCAAATAGAGAGAAATATCATCATCAGACCTGCTGATGGTCTTGTATGGGGTAAATGTGAGTATCAAATAGAGAGAAGTATCATCATCAGAACTGCTGATGGTCTTGTATGGGGTAAATGTGAGTATCAAATAGAGAGAAATATCATCATTCAGAACTGCTGATGGTCTTGTATGGGGTAAATGTGAGTATCAAATAGACAGGTAGCTAAAATATTATCATCAGAACTGTGTTAAGGAATATCTAATATCTACAGTTTATTTTAGTGTGCTATAACTGAAGAATAAACAGTGAATGATATTATGTGAATTGTTACATGTGTTGAAGTTCTTGTAAGAAAGAGCCTTGGTTTCAAAGGAAGTCTGGAAACCAATGTGTCTATGAACTGATTTAAAAGTAGATAACTTACAGCTTTCATATATTGCAAATTGGTTGTATTCTACTACTGTGAGTTTATTAGTGCAACTAAGATCAGGGTCAAATGTCGATACCTACCAAAAATTATGAACTTTTTTCATTAATATAACATGTCCTAAATTATAAGTATGAACTGTTTTTAACTAATATAACCTAATAATCCTAGATTATAGTTGGGTGTTTACGGTATAGTGCCAGTAGATTGAGTATGTTTTTTTTTCGTGTTACAGCTCTGTAGTTCAACAACGTTATAATCTATGTTCTTGCCTTCAGCTCAATTTGTAGACGTAGCCTATGGCATCAAGAAACTACAGATAACATGTGTTGTTGAAGACGACAAAGTGTTTGTCGACGATTTGGAAGAACAAATTATGGGGTTCGAAGACCTTGTGAGTATTTGTAAATTCTTTAAATTGTCTTTATCCTGATTGCTTTGTTTTGTGCTTGATGTCTCACAAGACTCAAGATGAATCTGAGGTTTAATCACAGAGACATGGCAAGCAAACCATGCTGGATACCCATTGTAGCATATTTGACTATCAAAAGCACATTCAATAGCAGATATGCAAATTAGCTGCACAGCTTTAAGTGGGGGAGGGGACACTTTAAGTGGGGGAGG
>JAIPMN010019827.1:0-12187 GCA_020650975.1 Apostichopus californicus
AGCTGAAGAAACCCAGAGTATAGCTGCCCCTCCATCCTTCGCATCGATGGTCAAGCCCAGCGGACCTCAGACCAAGCCTCAGAGCCAACTGTCCCAAGAGGAGGTCAAATCTGGGCCCCCCAAGTACACGATCCTCTCACGGAAAGATGAAGCGAGTGGGAAGAAAGTCCTCAGGAAGAGAGAGAGACTGGTCAAGCATGACAGCAACCTGACGACGAGTTCATACGGGCCCAGCGATGAGAGCAGCAATTCGTCCGAGGCGGTCGGGACCAGTCCAGAGCAATCGGAATCTCCTCCGGCAGTACCGAGCCCCGTTCACAAGAAAGGTGATGGCGCTGAGCGGATGCGAGATAACAGTTCCAAAGATAAACTCAGCGAACTGTGGGAGAAGTTGAAAGTTGGAGACGGGACGAGTGGTGGGCTGAATCCACCACCCACTGCTACCACAGCGGCGTACCAGCTCGAGGAGGGTAGGATCCATCAAGACCATCCCGAGGATATGGTACCGAGTGCCAGTAATCACCCCGTTGTGTCCAAAGGCAGAAGTACAGCGACCTCCGGACGGGAAAATGCAGAATCTAGTGATCCAATGAGCCCGGACGAGATCTGGGACGAAGAATCTGATTTTGTGCAGGGCGAGGACACAGAAGATGAAGAGAGGAAAAGAGTGGAGGAGATGGAGAAGGAGAGGATGACGCCTAATACATATGCAAAGGTGAAAATTAACACATACAAACATATATAATGCAAAGGTGAAAATTACCACATACAAACATATATTAATGCAAAGGTGAAAATTACCACATACTAACATATATTAATGCAAAGGTAAAAAATACCACATACAAACATATATAATGCAAAGGTGAAAATTACTACATACAAACATATATAATGCAAAGTTGAAAATTACCACATACAAACATATATAATGCAAAGGTGAAAATTACCACATACAAACATATATTAATGCAAAGGTAAAAAATACCACATACAAACATATATAATGCAAAGGTGAAAATTACTACATACAAACATATATAATGCAAAGTTGAAAATTACCACATACAAACATATATAATGCAAAGGTGAAAATTACCATATACAAACATATATAATGCAAAGGTGAAAATTACAACATATAAACATATATTAATGCAAAGGTGAAAATTAACACATACAAACATATATAATACAAAGGTGAAAATTACCACATACAAACATATATAATGCAAAGGTGAAAATTAACACATACAAACATATATAATGCAAAGGTAAAAATTAACACATACAAACATATATAATACAAAGGTGAAAATTAACACATACTAACATATATAATGCAAAGGTGAAAATTACCACATACAAACATATATAATGCAAAGGTGAAAATTACCACATTCAAACATATATAATGCAAAGGTGAAAATTACCACATACAAACATATATAATGCAAAGGTGAAAATTAATACATACAAACATATATAATACAAAGGTGAAAATTAACACATACAAACATATATAATGCAAAGGTGAAAATTATCACATACAAACATATATAATGCAAAGGTGAAAATTACCACATACAAACATATATTAATGCAAAGGTGAAATTACCACATACAAACATATATTAATGCAAAGGTGAAATTACCACATTCAAAACATAGATAATGCAAAGGTGAAAATTACCACATACAAACATATATAATGCAAAGGTGAAAATTACCACATACAAACATATTATGCAAAGGTGGAAATTACCACATACAAACATATAATGCAAAGGTGAAAATAACCACATACAAACATATATAATGCAAAGGTGAAAATTAACACATACAAACATATATAATGCAAAGGTGAAAATGACCACATACAAACATATATAATGCAAAGGTGAAAATTATAACATACAAACATATAATGCAAAGGTGAAAATAACCACATACAAACATATATAATGCAGAGGTGAAAATTACCACAGACAAACATATATAATGCAAAGGTGAAAATTACCACATACAAACATATATAATGCAAAGGTGAAAATTACCACATACAAACATATATAATGCAAAGGTGAAAATTACCACATAGAAACATATATAATGCAAAGGTGAAAATTTCCACATACAAACATATATAAGGCAAAGGTGAAAATTACCACATACACACATATATAATACAAAGGTGAAAATTTCCACATACAAACATATATAATGCAAAGGTGAAAATTACCACATTCAAACATATATAATGCAAAGGTGAAAATTACCACATACAAACATATATAATGCAAAGTTGAAAATTACCACATACAAACATATATAATGCAAAGGTGAAAATTACCACATACAAACATATATTAATGCAAAGGTGAAATTACCACATTCAAAACATAGATAATGCAAAGGTGAAAATTACCACATACAAACATATATAATGCAAAGGTGAAAATTACCACATACAAACATATAATGCAAAGGTGGAAATTACCACATACAAACATATATAATGCAAAGGTGAAAATTACCACATACAAACATATATAATGCAAAGGTGAAAATTAACACATACAAACATATATTAATGCAAAGGTGGAAATTACCACATACAAACATATAATGCAAAGGTGACAATTAACACATACAAACATATATAATGCAAAGGTGAAAATTTCCACATACATACATATATAATGCAAAGGTGAAAATTACCACATACAAACATATATAATGCAAAGGTGAAAATTACCACATACAAACATATAATGCAAAGGTGAAAATTACCACATACAAACATATATAATGCAAAAGTTAAAATTGACGCATCCAAATAAAATTGGTGGAGAGGCGGTTATATTCATGGAATAATTCACTAATTCCTCAGCAAGATAGATGAATTACTTCAAATTAAAATGGAGAGATCTATTAATTGCTGTTTTCCTTCTTTTTTCTTCTTCCCTTTGTATTTTGTGATAGATTGAAACTAAAGAGAAACTTTGCCAGCTGTTGAATCTGAGCCACATTACTGGAGGGAGCTCCCTCGGAGTGGAGCCGGCCGAACCAACGACAAGGACCGGACCGTCGTCAGAGATAGGTTCACAAGTCAAGTGGATGTCCTTCCAGGAACTGCTCGGTATTTAAATATTTGATATTTGATATTATTATTAGTATTATTATTATTGTTATTTTTAAGTATCTGAGGAAAGATGAGCAAGAAATTAGAATAATGACATCCAAAGTACAAGTTACAATCATGACCTTAGATGTAGTGTTGAACCTTTCTCATTGTTATGGTAATACATCTCCTCGCCGCATCCAATCAAGACCTTAGTGCTTTTCTGCAAACTTCATGTTTTGCATGTAGACAGACCTTGGTGGGTCCAAGGACTCTATTGCTTCCTTTGGAGGTGAAAGGGTCAACAGAGGTTAAAGGCTAAAAACTTTAAACAAAGTGTATAATAGAAAATTCAGCTTGGTCAAACTTTTAATACTTGGTATGTAGTTCCCCTTGGTCTGCACATTAAAAGGTCATTTAAGGTCAACTTGTCAGATTCTGAATACCTTGTTCACCTGATAACTGCAAAGGAAAGCTTAGGTGAGCTTTGTACTTGATAGTTCAGTGTACGTTAGTGCAAGATCCTTGAGGATCACTTGAAGTCAGAAACACTGAAGGTGCCCATTGTTAACAATTGTCAAGTCTTGTTGACAGTGTTACTAACTGTGTCAAGGTATAGCTGAACCATTTGGCTTTCTGTTCTCTTTCTAGCTGCTGGATCACCAAAGGGTAAAGCTCCAGAACCGAATCATCCTCCTGGTTTTTCACCGTTGGAGTATCTACGTGTGAAAGCTGCACCGCCAACTAACACCAACCTTCTCTTTCCATCCGGTGCTCAGCAAAACCTGTTTGCTGGCGCCATCGGTAAGCCACTACTTCCACCAGATAAACAGTTGGGACTTTCTCAACTAGGACAGCAATCTCTCAACCAGTTTCCAGGACCAATGCCACCACATCATCAGCAGCAGCAAATTTCCCCAGGTTTGCCTGTTTCAAGGCCATCTGCTAACATGCCAGAGAAAAGTGCCTTCCAGCCAGTACCCCAGCAGCAACAGCAACATCAACAGCAGCTGCAACAGCAGCAGCAACAGCAACATCAACATCAACAGCAGCTGCAACAGCAGCAGCAGCAAGCACTCAATCAACAGCCCAGATTTCCACCAGCTGGTTTTAACACTCCACCTAAACAATACCCTCATCTGCCCTATGGAATGATGCCAGGGAACCAGCGTATGCGAGGAATGGTTGTACCGGGGATGGGATTTGTACCACCCATGGGTAGCCATGGGGGTTTCATGCCTCAGAGGTCCATGGTCCCCAATGCCCCGCAGTATCAGCAATTCCATGGGCATGGGCAGATGGGCCCAAACGCAGTGCCAAATGTAATCAAGCAGCAGGGGCAAACATTCCATAACATGCAGCAGCAACATGGCCTGCCCGAGCCACCTAGGAATCAACCATTAATGCATGGCCCTCCTCCTTTACCCGGGAAACCAATGGTACACACGTCAAACATTTCTCACTCTGCCGCCGGTGGTTCAGTGCCAAACATGATGCAACGTGCAGGGCCAAATGTAAACCAACCTCTGGGACCTCTGCATGGGACGCCAAACTCCACCATGGTCATTCCTGGTACATCGAGGTACCCGCCACCTATTGGTCATCAGCTATCCCAGCCATCAGGGCAGTCCTTTTCTTCAAACCCTCTGTCTCCTAACCCTATCCCATCTCCAGAGAGGCAGCGGTCACCTCCTGGACAACCGGGCTTCCCTCCGGTCAGTGACAGGTGAGTTTTTGAATATTTGAGGAAAAGGAAAGAACATTAATCGATACCTTGTGTGTGTGTTGATACATACATATTAATAAAAATATATATATACATATATATCTAAGAAAACAGTATATAATGGTTAAGTTGAAGCAATAAAACACAAGTAAACAGTTTATATTCAGGTGGTGGTTTAACCTTAGTAAGTACAAGAACCCTTTATGAAAGGAAATTCAGAATGTGTATTAATGATAAAATATTGTCTCTCTCTCAGTTCTAGTATGCCATCTGTAGGCGGTACAGCGGGTGGAGGAGGAGGTGTTAATGCCGCACCAGGACAGCAACAGGACACCATGCTGAATAAACTAAGAGCGTTCTGCGAGACTCGAGGCTTAAGACATCCAAATTACGAATACATTGACACAGATATTATGGTGAGTTTTATTCAAGTGTAATATGTATTATAGTCATGTGACGCCTAGTCATGAAACCTGTAGAAAAATGCAGTCAGCTCCATGGCAAGTTTGCAGTGCTAATACCACTCTATACTGTCCCCTAAAAACATGCTTCAAAGCACTAATACTGACAGTATGAATAGTTCCTAATCTTTATCTGATTGTAATGCCAATACCACTATATACTGTCACCTCATATCATGCTTCAATGCACTCTTACTGACAGTATGAACAGTTCCTTACCTTTGTCCGAAAGAAACACAAGATATTCGTACTGCTCATACTGTCAGTGCAAGTGCTTTGAATCTTGATGTGAAAGTACAGTATATATCAAAAATATTGTACTAACTGAATGAAAAATGACCCACAGGACAGTAACTCGAATACAATGCTGAATAAATTAAGAACATTCTGTGACAGCAAGGGCCAAAGCATCCTAATTATACGTTTCAAACAGATAGTGTGATAACCATTAACTTAGAGGGTGTGAAGACTCGCGCAAAAAGAAACGTCTAATGCCGGTAATCTGACCTAGTTTCGAATGAGGTGTAACAGAAGTGTTAGACACCACCATCGATCCCAGAAAATACACACACAGCTTGCTACCGTTGGTAATTAGACACTAGTGTACAGTCAGTACATACAGCTGCGGTCATTACCTTCAGCACTGTATACAAACAATACAGCGATGGACATCTCAGGTCCAGCTGAAGATAACAAGGTATCACGTTTTATTACTGTCTGCATTTTGTAGCGACACGAACAAAACATCACTTGCAAGCAACAGAAAGTTAACTTTTTCAGATGTCCGCACGCGGTTTGGGGCTAGTCTTCAATTCCTTTAAGAAATAAATGTATATTCATGACTTTCTTCAGACAAATGTGTAGTTCCACAAAGAGAGACTTTTCTCTTCAGTGGATGAGAGGCAGGGTGGGCTACAGGTATGACTCTCCTGTCTTCCTTCATTAAATGAAGACATTCATGAGTGTCTAATCGTCACGGTAACAATTCTCTTAATCAATTTGCCCATAGGGTCAGTACTTTGTGGTCATCTATCTACCAACCGGTCAAATTATCAGTGGTGAACCTTGCACAGGAAGGAGAAATGCTCTGGAGTTGGCTGCCTTTAAATCCCTTCAAGTTATGGTGAGTCTGTTTTTACTGCTCTCTTATGGTGGTTATGGTGAGTCTGTTTTAACTGGTCTCTTATGGTGGGTGATTACAGATTACCACATACATTGGTTCATTGGAACGTTTAAAAGTACATCTGTTTTCCAGACAAATCAGAATATAGAAGGTTGATTGGATCCTTTAGCATTGAGTCATTTTGTGCGATGTCAAACTATACAATCAGTAAGGAACTGTTTCAAAGAAAAGCTGCAGCACCTGCAGGATCCCATGCAGCAAGGCTGTCTAACAAGAGAGAGTATCTCTTCAAAAGAAACAGAAATGATTGGCCCGTGAAGTCCCGGTGTGGTGATTCGGCAAATCCCCCTCAGCATCTGATGTCCAAACATCAGTCTTGAACCGATCCTTTGATCCTTTGACCTTTATTCCTGAACCCAATAAACGCTTCTCTATTCCTTTGCTGTTTGTTTTGCAGCGTTCCTTCGCCGAGGCCCAAGACGCCAATCAATCCCAGAAGAGCTCCGCTCAGTTCGTACCGTTGCAGGTGTGTATGAGACACTTTGAAGTCACCTTTGATTTTCTTTTTCGTACCGTTAGAGCGGGACGTAATCAATTGACCTCTACTTTGAGAATACAAGAGTTGTGGATCATGGTTTAGATTACATGTAGTTGCATTGCAGGATATGTGGCATTATTGTAGACCAACGGTCCGCAAACTATGGGGTGTGACCCAAGAGTGGACCAATGTAATATTTTGGTGGGGTCACATTTGTTCCAGATGTTGGAATATCATCTACATCTTACAGACTTGAGTGATGGAAAATGATGACCTTTAAAAATCAAGCCCATAGCTAGCTTTCATTCATTTCAACCATCCATTCTGAGGGGTGGGGGAGGGGGGTGGGGGAGGGGTCTGGTGAGTCATGGCTTAGTCCTCACGGGCCCTAGGCCTATCCGTTATATGCAAAAACATCTGCTGTGTTTCTCTCCTCATCAATCAATCATCTTACAATCTTTAATTGGCTTCAGGTAACTAAGAAGTTGACACCTCAGAAGACACCAAACCCTGATGACATTCTTGACTCTGTTCGACTCGGTCAACCTCTGGTCCTAGGTGGACCGGACCATCAGGAACGAGTACCAATAAGGGACTATTCCCAAACCGAACCTCTGCCATTCTTGGATCAGACACCACCGAGGGTACCGACAATGTCGGGATATACACTAGCTGGACCTGACGGCCTTCAGACATTATTGGGTTCGCCTGCTGGACCCGTACATCAGCCAACAGTGGACCATACACCGATTACACCCAGACCACAGTCACCAGAGGCACACCAGTCAGTGCCTCTAAGGGCAGAGCCTATAACAGAAGATATGTCCCCGGTGCCCAAAACTGGTGGTCCGAGGACAAGAGGGAGAAGGCAAGGGGCTAAAGGTGGTGGTGCCAAATTGGCCATTAATTTTGGGGGGGATTAGAGTGAGGGATAAATATCTTTCTATACTCTTAGTTCGCTCTTCATTTCAATTTTTAGAGCTGCTTTAGTATGTGCATCTGACTGGAACAAGTTCTAAGTGGTAAACTATCAGAAAATAAATATTTATTTTTACCCAAAGATTTTTTTGGTATAGCTAAGGGGTGCTGTGGTATAAACCAAAGAAAAAAGGGCTTTTTTGGCTATATTTGGGCTAAACAAAAGTTCACTTTTGTTAAGCGAGTGCAGACTGGTATGTTTCAAAGGGCTTCTTCTTTTTTTCTTTTTTCTTTTTTTTTTAATTCTGTTTCTATCAATTTTTTTCCAATTTTACAAATTTCAGTAATGGTTAGAATAGGAGATATCAATGCTGTGTAATATTAAGGACATGAAGATAGTAATTTTTCATATGAATTGTTCCTGTGTGATAGTTTTTGATATATATATATCCAGGCAAAGGGAGAGGAGGGAGGCTGTAGGTGGAGGGGTCAGGGGAGGGCTGTAGGTTGAGGGGGGGAGGAGGAAGGGGCCCACTCTGTCCAAGTTCTGTCACTGTAAATAATGTATAGGGTATTTATACAAACCTATCACTGATCTATGTAAGCTCAATGGCACATTTGATAGAGCGTCCTAACTTTGCACTTTCCCTTCATCAGTTTTGTTTCTCCAAAGTATCAACTATCCAGGTTTAGTTACAGTAGGTGCTCATATATTTGTGTGTACATGAATAACCACCTCGATTGGCAAGGCCAAGAAATTGACAGAAAGAAAAGAGGTCAAAAAGTTCGGTCAAAATCTGCAGATTCCATCACGTTCAAGCATCCTGCTGTTAAAGAGCTTATCCCTTCTTTTTTTTTCTTCCTATTTTATCAACCTCTTTTGGTTTAAGGTAAAATTTTAATGTCTGTCGAATATTTCTGTTTAATAATTTTTTTGGTTTCCATGTGAAGATATGGTTTAGGATATTCAGCTTTTAAAAAAGTGTGTTCTTGGCAATTTTACCATAAATGAGAATAATTTTATCAGCAATCTTTTAATAGCTTTCTCTTTATTCGACATCTCTATCTCACATTAAGTTTCAAACTGTATTTGGTGTAAGCTATATTACTCATAAAGCAGATGGTTGGTGGCTGGTTTTAAATTTCCTCCAGTTTTCACAAGATTTAGACTCAATGTCAATGTCGTCTATGAAGTGAAGAAAGACAATTCATGATTAATGCATTCTAAGAACAAATCCATAAATTGCTAATTATTAATCCCTCATCATTCTCCTCCCCTTTTCCAGTCAATTTTTTTTGTAAGCTGCTTTAACTTTTTATATACTAAAATATCCCCTTAAGACATAGCAAACAAAGTGTAAGTAATTTGGATTTTGGCCTTTGCCTTAATCCCCGCCCCCTCCCCCCTGCTCCCCCTTCTCCCCTTCTCCCCCCTCTCCCCTTCTCCCCCTTCTCCTTACTACCATCTTTTCACCTGTATTTACTTTCCACTGGAATACACTAGCGGGTAGAAGAGGAGAAAGTAGGGATGGAAGTTGTAGTGGCAGAGAGTGAGAGAGGAAGGGTATTATTTATGTTACCCTGTTTGTAGTCCAATGAAATGTCAGCAGTACTGTTTTGTACCTCCACCCACTATGTGTACTTAACATCGGTCTGCCTAATTCCATTCCCAATACGGCTCCACGAACATCTCACCCTTCTCGCCACGTAGAAATTCTACAAATGGTTTTCCTTTCCTCTATAGTAAATAAGAAAAAAAAATCAAAATATGAAATTTCACCTGTCCAAAAATCTATCTCTTCCAACTTTTTGTTTCCTTGGAAATGTTTACATTCTCATGTGGTTATATATAGTACCCATACAGGGTGATGTTGTCACATGACATTATTTTCAAAATGAGTAATGTGATTAATATTTCGTTTCTGTAAGGTGGTCCAAATTTTCAGATGTTAGTAAGACATTTGACTGATTTTATTATACCCATTCACTTATATTAATACTACCTAAATTCAATTCAGATTTCTTTTCCCTTTTTTTCTTGATAATTGTTTTTTTTTGTGATACAATCGCCTTGTAATTTGATTATCCATAAATTGTAAGAAATATTTCCTTTTATGTTTTAATAGTTTTCATAATGTATCTATTATGTAAAATGTCCATATTTTAAACTTTTCATGCAATAAATACTATGAATACCTATCCTTTCTCTTTTCATTTTTTAAACTATATATGAAGAAGTCGAAGTCAGTTGCTTGCAATCGTGTTCAATATGGACCCAGGATGAAGGGTCGGCCCTGCTTATTTGAAAGTTGGACCCTTTGTAGTCCATGGTATTGTTCTCTTGAGGCTAGATTGTGTTGACTGAATTAGACTGAGCTTGACACGACTCCGTAGAAAGTCAATCAATGTACTAGGGCAGGGTTTCCCTAACTTTACCCCCCCCCCCCCACGAACCCCCTGTGGATGTCAGAGTTGTCCATGAACCCCAAACTTTTCGAGACACGATCTGAGCCATAATTATACCATAATACGCAAAACAGTGCTTCGTAAAAGATCAAGTACATAATGTAATATTGTAATGTAAACAAAACAAGAGTGAACAAATATTTATTTGGAAACTTCAAGATTCAGATCAGCTCTTTATCTTCACGACGTACTGTCATGCGTACACCAATTTCACCAAAGTCATGCGGCCTGTGTCTGCTTCATATTTCAGTTATTTGTCACATGCACGGTACGGTACGGTTCTACTATGGCAACATATGCGTATGGAACGCGAAAAGAGTTTGTCGATAGGTACGACTTTTGTACATGACTAAATTATATGATATATCAGATTTTAGTTCAACAAAAAGTACTCTAGTTTTGACTTTCAGAAACGTCTCACGACCCCCCTGGGATGGACTTTGGTTTTCGTACGGGTTCTTATCTTCGGTTACTAGTCTACCTGGATTAGACTGTGATCATAATGCCTGCCTTGGTTGTCTCGCAGTAATCTGTTGGGTAGGGCGAAGCTCCATCCCACCCCTCCATACCCCCAAACAAAGAAATTGATATCACCAATTCGAGGTATTTTAATAATGCGTTAAATTGTTCTCGGAAAATAATTTCAAAAATTGCAAAATGCGATATGAAAACGACATATTAATTTAATAAGAAATTTAACATAAAAAAATGACACAAACCTTAAGAAAGTTCAAGCGCGTAGCCAGGAATTTGCCAAGGCAGGGGCGAAAATTTAAGGCAAACTATCAGAGCCGTAGATACGGCATTGCAAACTATCTAAGCGTAGCGCCACCATATGTTGGCGAGAAGCGTACAAGAAAATTTTGGCTGAATATGCCTCCCAGATCGCTGGAAATGGCACTTCCCAGGCCTTGTAAGTTGCATCTAAGCATTTTCTCTTTTGAAATTACTAGCGATATCATAAAAACATGCGATATCATAATTTTTTTTTAGAAAATATGCTCAAGGGGGGGCGGCTTCCCCCTTCGCCCCCCCCCCCCTTGGCTACGCGCCTGAGAAAGTTCATGTCAGTATCGTAATATTACATTAGGTGATTATTCACGATGAACTATAGTCACATCACTAGATCTAATAAGGACTATAGTCTATGTGGCAAACAGCGTAGTGAAGCAATTATATAAATATGTGAGACCTGTTCGAGCTGTACTATGCACAGCTCCTTCAGGATTTGGTCGTAGAATAGGAATCAAAATGGGATGAAAAGGAAGAGATAAAACAATGGAAACAAGGAACGTTATTCTTAATACATCCAATAGGACGCACCCGAAAGTAAAACAGACCTAGGAATCTTTAAAAAAAATAGGGGGCGGGCTAAAACTCCTACCATGGGATTGGCTATCCCATAAAAATCCACCCGGTGACCGCTGTTCTCAGTTGACGGGATTTGACGCACAAGCACTTTAGCTAGCCCCTCACCCCCCCCCCCACCCTCCCTAGTTCCTCTTCCAGAGGGAGGCCGTCGTCTCGCAGTTATAACAATAAAAGACGTCTAGAGTAACTTAAATTTGGAGAGGGAATTTGTGACCATACACCAGAAGAGGAGATCCAGGATTTTGATTGAGGGAACGGTGAAGCAGAAATCAACGGTCGGGATCTCCCATGAATGTTCTTTCTTTAAGTTGTTATGTCATTTGAGTCTTCTCAAAATGGGATTACCCCTCAAAACAACCCATTGCTTGTTGATCGATTGTTTATCATTTTTGTGTTTACTTTTTGTGAATTAATTATGTGTTTAAGAAGTGCTTAATTCGTGTGAACTTTGGACTTTAAT
>JAIPMN010019831.1:0-15427 GCA_020650975.1 Apostichopus californicus
CTGGTATAGTCTGAAAACGGCTGTAGTTACACTAAGGATTCAACGCAAGTCACAACCTTGATATGTCTAGAATTGCCTTTGCGGTTTTTGATCGCGATAACTTTCGTGGGAATTTCGTTGAAACTTCTTTGACAACCGTGCCCGCAGTAGTCTAAATCTTGTCAACGAAATTATTCGTTTTTTATCGATTTTCAACTTTTTTTATCAATTTTCAACTTTTTTTATCGATCGTTGATTTTTTTCAACGGGAGTTAAGCGAAATCAGTACTGTACATCATCTGAATAAAGCAGTCATCAAAGTTGATCACATGACCTGTAAACCTTATTCTGTGGACTTTCTCCATTCCTTCATTCTTAATCATTTGTATTTACAAGGAAATTATGCAATTTAAAAGGACCTTTGGTGAAATAATGCAGGAAGTGGACAAGACTAACTTTTGATCACCAAAAGGAATGTTCAGTGTAGCTTTGTATATCAGCATTTCTTCATGTAGCTTGAGAAAGTGATGATATCGTCGTCTCACCGTCCAGATGCAATTCCTGTGATGAATTTCCATGAAATATCTGGAACAGAATATCAAAATGTTTATCTCATATTAAAGCCCTCTCCAGCAGGAATAATGCTTCATATTTTACAACATACTCTTATGTACTAAGCAGTAAGCTACAGTACATGTTCCAGAAAGGCTGTATTATTTTATAAATCCTATAACAAGAACAAGATTATGCCTTCTCATGAAACATGAAAACACCAAAAACTGATATATTAAAAGGCATATTGATAACAACCGCAGACTCTTACAAAAGATCTGTTTTGAGCAGCTCAACAAAGCTAGCAAACAAAAATGCATGCAAAGTAGTTTGATCATGAGAAATGGAATGGTTGGAGGGGTTGCTTTAATATGAAACTATACTGGAAGACTAGATTTGTTGAATCTCAAGTTAACTAATCAACTATCTAACTAAAATATAATCTCAACTTGGGAGGATTGCTGTGTGTAGCTACAGCTCTATGGATAGTATATTTATTAATTATTATATTAGTGTACATTCAGTATTTAACACAGTTGTTGTGAGCACAACTTATCTCTCTTCATCAATATCATACAATACACATGAATATCGCAGGTACCATTATTCGCAGTATCGCAATATTGCATTTTCACAGGTACTGTACCATCTTCAACCCAAATCGGTACACAAAGCAAAATAATCCTTTCAAATTATGTTTTGTTGAGGAAGTTAGCTGGTATTTCTGTTGACTATATCCATTGAATGTAATGTTCATCAATGGAGCGCATCAATCATGATGCAATTTCAAAGCAAGCTTAAAATAGATTGATTACTCACAGATTTGGGTTCAAGGTTCTCTCAGACCTCCCACTGACCCGTCCAATGTCAGTTATCTGAACAATGATGTCATTATTCTCTACAAAAGGAACACGGTCCTTATCTGCAAATGGTTTCCGTTTTTCAT
The DNA here is from genome assembly GCA_020650975.1 of Apostichopus californicus. Lineage (NCBI taxonomy): Eukaryota > Metazoa > Echinodermata > Holothuroidea > Aspidochirotida > Stichopodidae > Apostichopus > Apostichopus californicus. The sequence continues at coordinate 1,478 of JAIPMN010019831.1, forward strand.
ACACCATCTTGTAACCCTTGTCTGTTGTGCCTGTCAATATCATATGGGTAAAATTTGAATGATGTAGAAAAGTACCTGAGAATAAGCAGAACTTAAACATGAAATGTGTTATTTATGGCTAAGCCTAATGTATTATTTTGTTAGTGTTTCTTCTATTTACTTTGTATTCAACATATCAAGTACCCAATCAATTGACCAGTTGCTCCTGCGTCATGACTACAATTTTTTCGTTAGCCGAAAGAATTTGAAACATTTACAACATTGTTATGTATTTTGTTGATGTTACAGAAAACCATTGATGTATGCTTTTGAGAAAACAAACAGGTTCAAATAAAAAAGTCAACATCAGTTACTACCATCTTCTTTACTACCCAATGATTGTTTGATCTCTGAAGTAACTGCATGCATGTTGAGTCAAACAATTTTCCTTTTGGCTAGATGAATGCTATATAATGATATTGGACACCAAGAAGCTGAAAAATATAAAAATAAACTGAACTTCCCAAACAGACATGACATATTTGTTCTGAGCTAAAACACAATCCTTATATCCTCTCTTACCCTCAGCCATTTGAGTTGGCATGTTGAACCGTTTCTTAGAGAATTCTGACAACACCTCTGAATCTAAAGTGGCGTTGGTCATAACAGACTCCATGCGATTGAGACATGGGTCACCACGTCGTCTATACAAATCCACTTCATCTTCCGATAGGGCGCTCATAACTGAATCCATTCTTCGTATCTGTCGCACCGGTGAAGTAACACAGTCAGAATTAGAGACAGATTCACCAACAGATGAAGCACGGTTCCTGTACCTTGTAGCAGAGTCCCAATCAAATGTCTGGTAGGACTGAACTCCCTGATCCAATGGGAAGGCATCAACCTCATATGAATCTGGATGGAGCATGCGCAGTAGACCGTCTCGTATGTGATCTCGAACTGTTCTCGTACGACCCAATGCCTCTTTCTTCTCAATTGAGCTGTCAGTTTCAGACTTGGCAGAGGCAGTTACTGAGATGGGTGATCTAGGGCCATCCTCATCATCAGCAAACCTAACTGACAGCTGTTTCTTGAGTCTCTTCTTGTTTTTCACATACTCAGAAGGCTCACTCTTTTCATTTTGCCTTTCACTTTTCAGTTTCCCTCCCATCTGCACCAAATCTTGTACTTCACTCGACTCTCCATTTATGACAGTGTCTTCTCTTCCACCGTCTGCCATTTCTGTGCGGTCAGAACTATTTCCTACATTTACTTCTTCTAGATCAACCACTGTTTGTTCTCCAAAATTGTTAGCTGACTTTGAAATTTCTTCTTTCGACTGAGATGGACTTGTTTTAGCTGCTTTAATACCTTCTTTATCTCTTCCTGACAAATCTGTTTCCAGTTTTGTTAAAGAAGCTCTATCTCCAACAGATTCATTCGCTGTTTCTTCTTCTGCCAGAGGGTCTACTGTTTGACCCCTTTCGAGAGTTCTCCTCCTTGCAGCTACTGCGGTTTGGACATCACTTAGAGGGTCACTAGCTACTGTGGTTTGGACATCATTTGGAGGGTCACTTTCCAATGAAACTTCACTGCCACCTGCTTTATTCTGATTCATATCTGCATCTTCCACAGAACTACTTCCAGCTGTACTAGGCTGAGTTACTTCTGGTGATTCCATCTTATAGAGTCAGTTCTTATCCAGCATCTTTCATGTTTTATCAAATCTGTAACAAAGAAGGAAAATATCACCAATTACTGACAGTATTACTCATGTTAAATTGAGCTTGGTGGCACACATAATCATATATTCGGCAAGGTTCAATGTTGGTTACATCAAAAAGCAATGTTTAACCATGTCTGTGTTTATTAGCCAATGTTATTTTTGATAAGCTACACTATTGATACAGGTCGCTTTAAATTTAAATTGGTGCAAATTATAGCAATACTGTAACTTACCAAATGTTGATTTAATGTCAAGATTCCTTACTTTAAATGACAACTGATGCCCTGCAACAGCCCTTTCAATGCCCAGTTAGCTACTGACAATACGAAACCAGTTTTTGTAGCAACATAATAAGTAAGTACAAAGTTCTCACTTACTATACACAGTGGTTATGTTATGCAGTAGTCCAGGTGTTCTAGACAATTGGTTGATCTAGTCATCAAAGTAGTTTATAGCTTCACAAGCCTCATTCCAGCTCTATGGCAGATAATATATACTAATATCTTATTATCTCATCTCCCTACATGTAATGTATAGGGACATGAGATATTGTAGTTCACCTCACATCAGAAAGGTGAGGAAGTGTGTGATTGAGTGTGTGAATGAGCTGAAAAGCGTGTCGCCAACTCCTCCTGGAATGGAAGTTCGCTCAAGTTCAAACTTGGTTGGTAGGTGCATGACCATGTAAACTCCTGCCTACATGATTGATAACATCATATAATAAAAGTCAGGCAACCTAAACATTGGTTTTTAGCCATTTTCTGCTTGTCAACATGAAGGAAAAAGGCATTTATCCTCACTTTATGTAGAGAATGATGAGACCAATTTTAAAATAGGACAAATTTAGATGTTTAGGGTCGGGTTTAAAGGTCAATTGAGCGAAATTGAGGTAAATTGTGAAAAAAAGGGGGTCATCAATTTCTCCTAAAATGTAAGTCCAATCACGTTCAAACTTGGTTGGTAGGTGCCTGACCATGAAACTTTTGCCTGCATTAAAGTGACATCATAGGTCAAAGGTTTGAGGTCAAATCCCCCCCCCCTCCCCACAAATTTGTTGCCATTACCTGCTGTCAGTATGTTGGAAAAGTCGTTAAACCACATGATATGTACATGATATGCATCTTGTTGAATATGTAATCACTTCAAATAATACCAAGGTGAAAACAAATACAGTAGACAGGTTTCGAGCTCATAAGCCTCAACATCCAATACAAGTCTAGACTAAATAAATATTCAACAACATTTAAGCAGTGGGATATGAATACAATAATGCTTACTGTATAATGTATATGTACATATAGCTAATAAACTTCACAGCTGCCATGAAGTTATGGGACACCACTCACAGCACAATACAGCAGCAGAAAACTTTTATCATTCATGTGCTTGAGTGAATATTAATACTGTCCCTGACAGGTAATGCAATTGCATTACCTGTTACCAGGCAGAATAAAATCCATCAAAGATTCTTTTATACTGCTGTTGTATGCCATTTACCACAACAGAATTTACCATGTCTAATAGTTCTGCAACTTAATCCAGTAATGCACACAAACTGCCTGTACATTGGTTTGGTTTTGCCATGTATATACAGAAATCACATGTACTGCTTGCTAGCTGTACAGCCACTGATACTATTGTCATCGTAAACAGTCCCTATAAAATTAATACAGTGCAGATTGTTATTTATTATACTGGATGATATCTGCATAATGATAATTGGTGTTTGAGGGTTAAGGTACAAATATTGCAACACAAATAAAAATACAGTACTGTGTATTGTAATTTTGGACTCAAAACGTTAGTAATGTTTCCCCACGTTTATTGCTTACAAATTTTCAAACATGAAAATTGCTTTATACAAAATGAAAACATTAAGGTACTCCTTGCTTGACATTTTGGTAAGTAAAGAACATATAAGACCCATCAGAGGCCTGTTAAGCAACTTATCAGAAAGATATGGTAAGACATTCCCTTAGCACAATTCTTTTGGATTTAAATCACTCTTATTGTGATATTGTTTTTTTTTAGGCTAATTGCAAGAACAATGTGTCACTTATAGAGCTATCATGAATTATGAAGTCACAAAGTATGATCATGTAGCTAGAGAGCTTACTAACCCTGTATTTGGTTGCAAAAGGGAAATTGGAAGAAATACATGAAGTTGACATCTGATTGGTAAATTCGGTACTAGGAGGAAGGAAGATGTTGTCCTGTTAGCAGGATATATGGGCCGCCATGCTAATACCTTTCCAGTCAAGTAGTTAAGGTAATTGGGAGAGTGCATACTGTAGATTGGATACAGGTTAGGAAACAAACTCAATAGGTATCTGTAGTTTTTACATGGATACATATAGGCTCTCAATGGTAGATAGTGGTCTCTGATTATGAGAATTATTTAACATCACACCTGCAAGACATGGAGAAACTAACCCCATGCACTTAGGTATAACAAGGGAGAATTATGGGTTAGGGAGGTATTGTATAAGTTCTGTGGGGTGCAGTAAAGCATGATCTGTGAAGTTAAATGTTAAAACCTGCCTCATTCTCTATTGAGGTAGACCTACTTTGATGAAACTAAATTAAACTTTTTGCTAGAAATATACCCTTCAATTGTAGAGTAGGAGAATAATTCCGTGCCATGGATAATTGAGATGTTTCACTTGTTTATACTTCATTCCTAAGTGTGATACAGTATCTGTATAAAAGCTGTCAATGTAAAGCAGGGGTTCCCTAACTCGGGTGCATGAACCCCCAGGGGTGCGTGATACCATCCCAGGGGGTGCGTGAGACGTTTCTGAAAGTAAAAACTAGAGTACTTTATGTTGAACTTAAATCTGATGTATCATATATAATTTAGTAATGTACAAAAGTCGTACCTATCGACAAACTCTTTTCGCGTTCCATATGCATATGTTGCCATAGTAGTACCGTACCGTGCATGTGATAAAAAACAGGAGCATCCGTCTCATCGTGTGTGATGGGTGATCGATGCGTGATACGAATTGTGATCTGATCTTGAAGTTTCCAAATAAATATTTGTTCATCTCTTGTTTTCATTTCAATATTATGAACTTGATCTTTTACGAAGCGTATTATAGTATATATTAATGACTCAGATCGTGTCTCAGTAAGTTGGGGGTTCGTGGACTACTCTGACATCCACAGGGGATGCGTGGGGGTATAAAGTTAGGGAAACCCTGCTGCAGACCTTTAAAAGACATAAGAGTCCAGGTTACAATAATTTACCAGTTTTCTCTTCGTTTCAAGTGGCTTCACTAAGTAGATCAGTTCCACAGATATAAGCAAACTTTTAAGGTAAATATAAGATTTTAATAGCATCAAATAATATGTTTGAAATGCACTACAAACTTTGAAAGGACAAATAGTGTTGACTATCATTCAAGGGTGCTCTGTTATATTCATAAGAAGATAAAGAACATATTTTGTATATATGTTGTATTTTGAATTAATTTTTCTGTAAAATGTTATGCGGTAAAGTAACACCCTTTTCTATAAATAAACAATGAATTATTACACAGCTTCACAGCCTAGTATTGAACTACAAGGAAGTTATAATAACATGGTGAATATTAGAATATTTGTAGGTCATGAAACCATAAAACATATATTAGCATTCATCATAAGCAATGGGTCACTTACTAAATTGAAGGCATCTCAATGTCAAATACTGTAGCATGTATCCCTAAAATGTTACACAAATCAAATTACATGCAACGGCAGCTTCCTTATATATGTTAGTATTTAAGCATCTTTGTGTGTTATGATTGAAGATATTTTGATCAACTATTGTAGGACATGTATGAATCAATGTACTGTACACCCCTTATACAGTATGTGTGTTTATTACTAACATGAAAAAGTGTCTGGGTTACAAATTGTTGCTCTTGTACATTAATAATAAAAAGTAATCCGGCCAGGGCAACGGCAGCCTTCCACCTCCTCTCCCTCTCCAATATTCTTATTACAATCTTGAAAGAAAAAAAAGAAAAGGAAAGAAAGGTGCTCGTCTTATTCCCTTTTCATCCATCCTTTCCTGTAGATTAGTCTAGATTACCCCATACAGTTTGTCGATACCCCAAAAGTTATAAAACATCAAAAATCTGCAGGAGCTGGGCTCGGCCCAGCTCGATCAGTTCACACACTCATTGACTCATATAAGGCCAACTGAAAACAATGAAAATTGTTGACTTCATGTTTCAGCTACTTTACTAGAAAACAAAGGTTCTGCTGTAAAAGTTTATGAAACTGTTGCTGAATGCAACAGATACAAGTTTGATAACCTTCACAATCTGAGTTCTAACATACCAATGGATATTCACTTAGCTCTACACTTCTAATACAGTATGTCAGATTCCTAAGGATGAGAAAATGGATGGTGCATCGGAAGTAGGAATAGAGGGCCCAGTGCTAAAAAGTTTCCTGTCATGAGGCTTAGGTAGATCTGAAAGTGAAACTGTAGTTTGGTGACAGGTACGAGAGGAGCAAAGTATGAAAATTTCCAATTTACTATTTTACATATGGCGACAAGTACTGATACAAAATATCATATGTGTGAGTAATGAAATAAAAACTTAATGAAATCATTATTTTTTATCTTAAATTTGATAATCTCAGAAGGGGTTCTAGTTTGACAGTTTGATTGGTAACCTTGAGGAACAGACACACACACACAAAAATTCAAAATATCAAGAAACTAAACATCTGTTACATGGGACTGTAGATCTAATGTTGGATTTTTCAGGGACTTTTCCAAGCAATCACATAATTTGTATTGAAATTTATTACACAACTTGTTGTCATTAAAGGAATTGTCTGGTGGAAGATTTTGATACATTGTCCTTGTAGTTATTATTTTTCTCTTTCTAGCCATGTAAAAATTGTCCCCATTTGACGTTTTCTTCTTGTAGAAATCTGGTTTCAAATTCACCAGTTTCTCACCAAAAGTACCGTTTGCTCGAACGCTTCAATATGGTGATTGACGTAGTGCTTGCAGATAGGCAAAACAGGCGACTTGAAGTTACTGTAGCACTCCCAATTCCGCAGCAAATAAACTCACGTGTAAGCACATTGGATTGCCTCATATATAACGTACATACTCGTTGGAGCTGGATAGCGCGTTGTATAGACTGGACAACTCAGAGTCTGCTGTTAAAATTTACCTTGTGTTACACAAAGACCACGGAACCACCGATCTAGTACATGGCGGCTTAAGGAGTTTTTGAAAACATATCTAATTTTTAAGAAATTTCACCGGAAATTAAGGAAGAAATTTATCTGTATACAAACGCTGTTTTTGTTGTGATTACCGTATAGGTACTGTGCGGAGGGTGGCTTATGTCGCAATCTGCAATAGCATAGCTGACGTCACGTTTTGTACTGTTCAAGTCATATTTGAAATGTCTATCCTTAACGATTAAAAAATTGTTTCTCTGTCAAACGCAACATTAGCGTTCTCATACTTTGACAACATGTTTGGAAAATTATTTACTATTTTTTAAGGTCACTTCTTTGGGCCACCAGACAATCCTTTTAAGTACAGTACACACAAATACCTTCTGCATAACAACACAAAACTCATTAAACACACCAGTTTGCTACTGTATATGTACATGTCCTTCAGAATGGATTTCATTAATACCCAAAAGCTCACTAAATACCATAATGTTCTGAAGGTCATCAGGTTTGTAAAGAAATATCATTATTGAACACCAAGTGATCAGCAGGTATCCTAATAAATATGAAAAACAATGAAACGATACAGAGGTATGGCTAAGAAGGCTATTTTTATGTTTTAATGCGCAGAGAACAGACATTTAAATGCTTCATTTTCATGAAGTCCTGTAGCATAATGAATCTATTATTAGGATATGGGTCCTTTGAATGATATTAATTATATTGTACTAGGCATAAAGAACAAAAAAATCCAACACAAAGAAAAGACCATAAATAATACTCACCTTAACCATTAAAAGTAACGTTTGTAAAGACTGTAACTGCCAAGTTATTTCCCAAACAATACGGTATATGAAAACTTGGTCAAAGAAAGCAGGTTTCAAATTGTGCCAACTTCACAGATAGACATTTCTACAGTGCCTCCATGTATGTTTAACCATTCAATGACTTTCAGATCTATTAATTCACAACATGAAGAATGATATAATTTAATGTTTTCCTGGAAACAGGACTATGTGTGGTGACTTACCAGTACAACCAGCTCTACACACTCTTCAGGCTGCACATCCGTTTCAACTGCTGTACACTGATGCCTGATCTCTTTTTATAGAACATTACAAATTGGGCCACTAAGTCTATGAAATAAGATCTTACCAGGCACATACATAGACTAGTTCCTGTTTGCACACAGGGTAAAACTGCCTTGCAAAACTATTACCAGCATCGCGGCGTCACTGTTTCAGAGAAGGAATAAAAACTGCAATTATTGCAATTTAACTGTTCAACCCATGAAAACATCTGACAGTGAAAACTTGGCTGTGAACACTAAATTATAGCAACAAATAAAAGTTCTTCTGCCTATTTAACATATCATTTTTATCTAATTTATTGTTAGCATGATTGACATAAGGATGTTAAAACAAATTTTCCAGGTGACCATTCCCCCCCACCTGACACCTGCCCCCCCACCCCCAGTATGCTCATGCCTTCCAGTGTCACAGACCAGTCACCGTTTCTCACACGAGAAATACCAGGGGCAACCATGAGTACAGTTATTAATTAAACATGTTTGTAGAGTGTTGTGTAAACACTGAATAATATAGAGTAAAGTAAACATGAACCCAAGTTCACACAGCCTACAGTATACGTTTTAAGTACATCATTGTCTGCACCAAACAGCAAATTGCTTAAAGATTTGGACTAACATTTTACTTTTATTCACAAGCATGGATCAAACTGTATTGTAACTGTACAGTAGTGTCTCACCCAGTGGAAAAGAAGGACTACCGGCCCATTGCTTTGACTAGTGTCATAATGAAATGTTTCGAAGCTTATTCGCACTGAAATCATAGAATGTATTCCATCATTGGACAGGTATCAGTTCGCATACCGCAGTGGAAGATCAACTGCGGATGCGTGTTTGCTGTTGGATACAGTTCTACGCCAACATGTGGACACTGTCGGTAATTTTGCCAGGGTTTGTTTTATGGACTTTAGCTCCGCATTTAACACTCTTAGCAATTCGAACTTACTTCGTACTTTAGATGCGCATGTAAACCAGAACCACATATCACTGCTGTATCACTTTTTATTCAACAGAACTCAATACAGTATACTTTGATGGGGTCAGCAGTGAAGATATTGTCACTAATACTGGTGTCCCACAAGGGTGTTGTTTATCACCATTGCTGTTTGCCGTTTATACTGATTCCTTGTCCACACTTTATGAAAATGTTTACATTATAAAATATGCAGATGATACGGCTATTGTTGGTTTGTGTAATGATAAATATCCACAGAGCATTGTCAATTACCACACAGCTATTGCGGAGACTGTAGGGTGGTGTGAAACCAATTATATACCTTTTTATTAACAGCTCCAAAACCAAGGAATTAATTGTTGATTTCCGTTCAGTTCAGATGCATGATCCAGTTATAATTAATGATAGTGAGGTTGAGGTTGTGTCAGATTTTAAATATTTAGGACTCATATTTAATCATACTCTCACTTGGGACTCTCATATAGGCTCAACACTTGCGAAAGTAAAGCAGCGGCTATATTGTATTTATAGGTTGGGAGGATTTGGTCTAGAATATTAGAAACAGCTTTGGCTCTTCCGTTCCATGGTGCTTTCACTCATGGTCTATTGTGCTCCTGTGTGGCTCTCTTCCTGTTTCAAGACTCAACTCAATTTGATTAACAGACATTTCAGAAAGTATTATTCTATAGATGATCAGTACATTGAAGAAATTGTACTTCATTATGTAAGAGGGATTTTACCTGATCCTGACCAGCCTCTCCATATAAGTATTACACCACTCCACGTAGGTTGTATACCCTACCTCGTATGCCTACTGAACGCTTTAGACATTCTTTTTTACCGAGGAGTATTAAGCTTTTGAACTGTCATATAACTAGATGATTTTTATCATATTTTTGTATTTATATTTTGCATATTTTTAAGCTGCGGAATCCATTTTATTATACTGTATCTTCATTTTATGATTGATATCAATAAATTTTACTTTACTTTACTTTTATTTAGTGAACCTAATCATCTGCCTTATGATGTTATACTTAAAGTCTGTTACCAATTTACAATGGTAGCTGTAAATACTGTTTTCATCAGTCTGCATAATGTGAGTGTATCTGTGTAGTATTTCTGGTTCACATGGATTAATTACTGAACAGTGTACTGCACAATGCATTTCTAGGTAAACAGAAGCCACGTACAGCAAATACATACTGGTTAAATAACACCTACAGAGACCAACTACAATGCAATTTATGATGCGGTTCAATAAGTCATTCTGAGTCATAATCAGGCCTGATGACAGGTTGGTTAGGCACATTCACATGTCACAACTCACATACATTCACAAACAACTCATGTAGCCATGACACTGTTACAACTAATGCATCTAGTCATATGTCACAACTAATGTCATGTCATGTGTCACAACTCCTTTAAGGTCGTAATGTGTCATAACTCAAGTTCACAAGTGTCACAACTAGTTAATCATACTATGTCACAACTGATGAAGACATGTGTTACAATTAATGTACCTCTAGAGGCAAGTGTCACAACTTATGTACATAGTCATGTGTCACAACCCATACATCCATGTGTCACAACTCCTTTAAGGTAATAATATATCACAACTCAAGTAGATACACCTTAATGTGTCACAACTAGTTAGTCATACTATGCCACAACTGATGTACTGTAGACATGTACTACAAGCCTACAATTAATGTACCTCTAGAGCCATGTGTCACAACTTACTGTATGTACAGTCATGTGTCACAACCCATCTACATTCATTTGTCATAACTCAAGTACATATACTGTAATGTGTCACAACTATTAAATCATACTGTCACAACTGCTGTCTACATGTGTTACAAGAATCTCGAGAGTCTTGTGTCACATCTTATGTACAGTCAAGTGTCAAAACTTATATGTACATTCATAATGTGTTACAACTCATGTACTGTACTTAAGGTCTCTCTCTCTATTTCTGTAAACTTAGTAACTGTACTTACAGTGCCAAATGATTATTTATGTTTAACAGGATACCTTCCTCAGTTCTGAAAACAGCTCCAGCCCAGATGCAATTTGCATACAGTTAGCTTATGTAGGTGTATCTATAGTACTATGAATGTCAGGTTAGTACTATAAGCCTTAGGCGTGTTATTACTTTATTAAAGGTACCTAAGGCATCTCTTGAAACATTAATGTACAACTTGAACCTGATCAGGTATGCAACATGCTGTCTTTAAAGTTTCACAAGAGTTTGTTTGACAGATAAATTGACTGATACAGTCAATAGGGTGTGCATATTCATTATTGATCAATAGATAAGCATTATTTGGCTCGCACCTGATCAGTTATGCAACACATTGTCCTTTAAAGTTTCGTCAGAGTTTGACAGCTACATTGACTGACACAGTCACCAGGGTGTGCATATTGATACCAACAGATAGGCATGATTGTTATGCTTCAAATATCACTCATTTTTTTAAGTCAGAATTAACTTGCAAATTAATGTCACACAGACACAGTGTATGAATAAATTAATGAAAAAGATGCTAAAAAGAAGTTAAATATTGCATTAACAATTCCAATTTAGTATCATGTCTTGCTTAATTTGAAAACCAATCTGCATGCAATCCACCGTATAATGTGATGTGTATTTGATCACAGTGCACAATCTGCATGCAATCCACCATGTAATGTGATGTGTATTTGATCACAGTGCACAATCTGCATGCAATCCACCGTGTAATGTGATGTGTATTTGATCACAGTGCACAATCTGCATGCAATCCACCATGTAATGTGTATTTGATTACAGTGCACAATCTGCATGCAATCCACCGTGTAATGTGATGTGTATTTGATCACAGTGCACAATCTGCATGCAATCCACCGTGTAATGTGATGTGTATTTGATCAGTGCACAATCTGCATGCAATCCACCGTGTAATGTGATGTGTATTTGATCACAGTGCACAATCTGCATGCAATCCACCGTGTAATGTGATGTGTATTTGATCAGTGCACAATCTGCATGCAATCCACCATGTAATGTGTATTTGATCACAGTGCACAATCTGCATGCAATCCACCGTGTAATGTGATGTGTATTTGATCACAGTGCACAATCTGCATGCAATCCACCGTGTAATGTGATGTGTATTTGATCACAGTGCACAATCTGCATGCAATCCACCATGTAATGTGATGTGTATTTGATCACAGTGCACAATCTGCATGCAATCCACCATGTAATGTGATGAGTATTTGATCAGTGCACAATCTGCATGCAATCCACCGTTTAATGTGATGTGTATTTGATCACAGTGCACAATCTGCATGCAATCCACCATGTAATGTGTATTTGATCTCAGGGCACAATCTGCATGCAATCCACCGTTTAATGTGATGTGTATTTGATCACAGTGCACAATCTGCATGTAATTCACCATGTAATGTGATGTGTATTTGATCACAGTGCACAATCTGCATGCAATCCACCGTGTAATGTGATGTGTATTTGATCACAGTGCACAATCTGCATGCAATCCACCATGTAATGTGATGTGTATTTGATCACAGTGCACAATCTGCATGCAATCCACCATGTAATGTGTATTTGATCACAGTGCACAATCTGCATATAATTCACCATGTAATGTGATGTGTATTTGATCACAGTGCACAATCTGCATGCAATCCACCATGTAATGTGTATTTGATCACAGTGCACAATCTGCATGCAATCCACCGTGTAATGTGATGTGTATTTGATCACAGTGCACAATCTGCATGCAATCCACCATGTAATGTGATGTGTATTTGATCACAGTGCACAATCTGCATGCAATCCACAATGTAATGTGATGAGTATTTGATCAGTGCACAATCTGCATGCAATCCACCGTTTAATGTGATGTGTATTTGATCACAGTGCACAATCTGCATGCAATCCACCATGTAATGTGTATTTGATCTCAGTGCACAATCTGCATGCAATCCACCATGTAATGTGTATTTGATCACAGTGCACAATCTGCATGTACTTCACCATGTAATGTGATGTGTATTTGATCACAGTGCACAATCTGCATGCAATCCACCATGTAATGTGATGTGTATTTGATCACAGTGCACAATCTGCATGCAATCCACCGTGTAATGTGATGTGTATTTGATCACAGTGCACAATCTGCATGCAATCCACCATGGTATGTGTATTTGATCACAGTGCACAATCTGCATGCAATCCACCATGTAATGTGTATTTGATCACAGTGCACAATCTGCATATAATTCACCATGTAATGTGATGTGTATTTGATCACAGTGCACAATCTGCATGCAATCCACCATGTAATGTGATGTGTATTTGATCACAGTGCACAATCTGCATGCAATCCACCATGTAATGTGATGTGTATTTATTCACAGTGCACAATCTGCATGCAATCCACCGTGTAATGTGATGTGTATTTGATCACAGTGCACAATCTGCATGCAATCCACCATGTAATGTGTATATGATCACAGTGCACAATCTGCATGCAATCCACCATGTAATGTGTATTTGATCACAGTGCACAATCTGCATGTAATTCACCATGTAATGTGATGTGTATTTGATCACAGTGCACAATCTGCATGCAATCCACCATGTAATGTGATGTGTATTTGATCACAGTGCACAATCTGCATCGGTCCACCATGTAATGTGTATTTGATCACATTGCACAATCTGCATGCAATCCACCATGTAATGTGATGTGTATTTGATCAGTGCACAATCTGCATGCAATCCACCATTTAATGTGTATTTGATCACAGTGCACAATCTGCATGTAATTCACCATGTAATGTGATGTGTATTTGATCACAGTGCACAATCTGCATGTAATTCACCATGTAATGTGATGTGTATTTGATCACAGTGCACAATCTGCATGCAATCCACCATGTAATGTGATGTGTATTTGATCACAGTGCACAATCTGCATGCAATCCACC
>JAIPMN010019832.1:0-15215 GCA_020650975.1 Apostichopus californicus
CACATGAATGTTAAATTTCAAAATGTTCTCCTAACCAGTTCACAACTTGTCCCAAAATATCAACCTTGTCACACATTGGCACTGGGAGTTATTGCAGTTTTAATATTTTCGTTTTTTGGACCATAACTGACCTTTGGTGACCTTTGTGGGCAACGAAAACAATAGGGCACACCTTCTCCATATGGCGGATCTATAGTCCAAGTTTGGCCTCAATCCAACATTCCCTCGTTGAGTTACAGTGTACCCAAGCAAGTGTCACAGACGCACACACACGCACACACACGCACCCACACACTCACGCCAACCTGACTACATAGGTTCCTTTTGCTAAAGCAAGGAACCAATAAAGCAAGGAACCAAAAACGATAAAAAGGAAATAAATACAGTGAAAACAAATATTAACCTAATAAATATAATCCTAAAATATTGACACAAAAAAGTAAAACACAACAAGAGGTTATTAAAAATACAATAGGAGGTTATATATAAATAAAAAAAAATAGGAGGTTATATATAAAAAACAATAGGAGGTTATAAAAGTACAATAAGAGGTTATTAACAAACAAGTGATTATAAAAAGGTAACATTACATAAAATTACTTAAAAAAAAAAAAATTGACGACAAGAAATTGACAGACGCTTACCGGGTCACTGAGGAGAACGACCACCCGTTGTTGAATCATAGTATGAAGGTTCTGGAGCTCATCCTCGTAACTGGCCTGCGAGAACGTCAAAGATGATGCGATTATGGAATGACCACCAAAACAGACACTTAATCTGATTACCTTGTTTCCTAAATCTCTGCTAAACTTTTCTAACTTCCATATTAATGCAACAGAGAACAATGAAATAAGACATGCTGAGTGGATAAAAGTAATTAAGAACTTCAGAAAGATCAAAGAAAAGTTGAACCAAATTTTTTTAATTTACATTATCACTATAGAGATGAAGACAACGATTTTCCTTGACCGTAATTTTCTGTACGTTTTTTTTTTCACGTTTCTATCCGACCTTTTTCGGAAGACTTCCACCACAAAGAAGCAAGGAAAATGCCCAAATTTAACCAACACATGCATGGTAAACTGATATTTCCAGGATTTTTATGATAAACTCGTACAGATATGGTACCTTACCTGCTATTGCACATAGATTTTGTTTTAAACTATCTCGAAGAACTTCCACGTAAGAAAAGCAAATGAAATGCCAGAATTAAACCGACACGATGGTTAAGCGACATTTTTGGGATTTTTACCATTATCCCGAACAGTAACCATCCTTACCTGATATTGCACGTAGGAGTCCTGAGTGAGATCAGCCTCTCCATTCTGAGGGTGGCTTGGATCTAACTGAATCTTTTCCAGGAAGCGAAGAGCGATCTCAGCCAACGTAGCGACGTGCTCCGCGTAGGCTACTTTGACTAGAGTGATTTCATCCTGGGCCACATGAGCCTGCATTAAACAAGAGAAACAATTTTTAGTTTCTGGTTGCTCTTTTTTATTCTAGTTTTAATTTAATAATTGAAGTAAACTTTTATAGAATGAAACAGTTTTTCGTTATTTGACAGAATAATCAATGAGTTAAATTTCAAGAGTATAAGTAGTATTTAATATGGGTAATTTTTCTGAAATTTCAAAAATCAACTTAAACCAAGGTTAAAGGCATATGTTGCAACAACGTTCTAGCGATGTTACCAAGCAACCGAGCATCTTTCAAACTAATCATAATATCGACCGGGAAAGCAGTTTTTTATTACACTGGGTAACCACATTAGCAAGAGGGTGAAGCAAAATGGTGTTACCAAGCAACCGAGCATCTTTCAAACTAATAATATCAGCCAGGGAAGCAGTTATTTTATTACACTGGGTAGCCACATTAGCAAGAGGGTGAAGCAAAATGGTGTTACCAAGCAACCGAGCATCTTTCAAACTAATAATATCGGCCAGGGAAGCAGTTTTTTTATTACACTGGGTAGCCACATTAGCAAGAGGGTGAAGCAAAATGGTGTTACCAAGCAACCGAGCATCTTTCAAACTAATAATATCGGCCAGGGAAGCAGTTATTTTATTACACTGGGTAGCCACATTAGCAAGTGAAAGAAGCAAAACAGCATTTCTTTCCAATTTATCTAATTTACAGGTTTTTTTATTTCACTTTCAACTTTTTTACAATTTGTAAGACCCTTTCAGATGGTTTCAAAGCTTCAAAGATTTTGATTTTTTCTTTTTTTTCTTTGTCATTTGAAATGAAAGTTGTGTGAAGGGAGTACTACTCCAGACTGTTCCTAACGAATACTTTTAATAACATGGACAATAGAATCTAAATGGATGATATTCTCGACTTTGTTTATATGTCCATTGTTTATAACTCATCAAGCTTAAACCTTAAGAAAAAAATTTGTACCAAAACTTTTTGACAAGAGATTAGTTATATTCACAAGTGTATCTTGTCATGAAAAACATAGGGCTGGTTAGTACTTACAATTGCTGGCAAGATGTATTCTGGAAATATATTTGCATCGCTGCAAAAAGACACAAAAATCCAAATCCAAATTCCATACACACATGAAATGGGTCAAAAGTTTATACGGCTGAGAAAAATATTAAATATACTCCTTCTACTGGTTTTTTAACGGACTTCACATAGAAGACACTTCCAAATGTTGCTGTTTAAAATATCAAGTTTATATAATTACCTAATACTGTCATTGTGTTAGTTTCACCAGCGAGTGTCAATGTGGAAATATACCCTAGACAAAATTGCAGATATTCCAGATATGAGGCAGCACTTTGCATCTCGGTATTAAAGTTGCATTAACTTTTGATAAGATACTCTCATCACAATGCAGTTAACTTCATTGTCTGTTTAACTTTCACTTCAAGTTTTTATCCAAAATAGTCCAAAAACTTTTAATTTCACAATTTTTAGCTTGAATTTGCAGTTTTACAGCTTTTCACTTTGCATACGATTAATATCAATATGAAAGTGATTTAAATGGTGAAATTTGAGACGATAACTTTATGGAGACATTTCTCACACCCTATTTGAGCTAAAGCTTTTTTATTATCTGACCGTGGGCAATACTTTGTTGGGTTAGAAATATTTCTGAAAATTCAGAAACTAAAGAGAGCTGCCGTTAAGTATAAATGTGATGTTAGCTAACAAAGAAATTGTCACCTCCTGGGGACCGTCTCAACCAGAGATAAGGTAATTGTCAAGACTCGCATTGCCTCTGCTCTAACTCTTGGAAAAGGGTCGTTCATGAAAAACAGCTGAGGATTACAACAGTAAGAAATATTATGCGGACATAATGGATGTTGGTGAATTGCTTCATTATCAATGTTTGTATGAATACACCTAAATATTGATAAAATATGAATACTTTTATTCTGTTCCTAAATAGAAATGTGGATACATCTATCTGTTCCTAAATAGAAATGTGGATACATCAATCTGTTCCTAAATAGAAATGAGAATACATCTATCTGTTCGTAGATAGAAATGTGGATACATCTATCTGTTCCTAAATAGAAATGTGGATACATCTATCTGTTCCTAAATAGATATGTGGATACATCTATCTGTTCCTAAATAGAAATGTGGATACATCTATCTGTTCCTAAATAGAAATGTGGATACATCTATCTGTTCCTAATTAGAAATGTGGATACATCTATCTGTTCCTAAATAGATATGTGGATCCATGTATCTGTTCCTAAATAAAAATGTGGATACATCTATCTGTTCATAGATAGAAATGTGGATACATCAATCTGTTCCTAAATAGAAATGAGAATACATCTATCTGTTCGTAGATAGAAATAAGGATACATCTATCTGTTCCTAAATAGAAATGTGGATACATCTATCAGTACCTAACTAGAAATGTGGATACATCTATCTGTTCCTAAACAGAAATGTGGATACATCTATCTGTTCCTACATAGAAATTTGGATACATCTATCAGTACCTAAATAGAAATGTGGATACATCTATCTGTTCCTAAATAGAAATATGGATACATATATCTGTTCCATCAGATAGATGAATATATGGTATGAAACTTACTATATATGGTATTAAATGTACTATATATGGTATGACTGTTACTATATATGGTATCAAACTTACTATATATGGTATCAAACTTACTATATATGGTATGACTATTACTATATATGGTATCGAACATACTATATATGGTATCAAACTTACTATATATGGTATCGAACATACTATATATGGTATCAAACTTACTATATATGGTATCAAACTTACTATATATGGTATGACTCTGTCAAGAATCAGGTCATCAGGGAGATGCCTTGATAAGGCTAGCAAAATCTTCAGAGAGGCAATCTTGGACACGCAGAACTAGAATAAAACAAAAACAAAAAAGGAATAATACAATACAGTACAATACAATACCTTTCGATACAAACAATAAATACAATATAATACAATACAAAACAATACAATAATACAATACGATACAATACAATACAATACAATAAAAACAATACAATAAATACAATACAATACAATACGATACAATAAATACAATACAGTAAAATACTATATAATACAATACAATAAAATACTATATAATACAATACAATACAGTAAAATACTATACAGTACAATACAGTGCAATACGATACGATACAATACAATAAATACATTACAATAAATGCAATACAATAAATACAATACAGTAAAATACTATACAATACAGTACAATACAATACGATACAATACAGTAAAATACTATACAATGCAATACAATAAAAATCATATAAACAAATCATCAAGCTTTAAATACAAGTGACAGTTAAATTTGTCTTTATGTTGATCATGTTACATTTTCCTATGGGGTTCAGCTTGGACAATTGTTGTATGATTAGTTCTTATATGGGACGGGACTCCTGGAAGCGTTGGGTGAGTGTGCAGACTTCAGACCTTGTCCTGGGGGTTGATTAATTGGTAGGCTACAAAGGCTACAAATTTACTGCCTCAATGACTCCAAAAAATAAAACAATTAAAATTTGAAGCTGACGTTGCCATTATTTATTTTATTCTTTTCTCAAATTAATATGGAATCATGATGAAAACTAGTTTTGAAGTCATTTACAGCGATTAAGGGAAAACAAGGATTATGAGTCCCTTCGATTAGAGCAGCAAGCAGCACCCAGCCTCTTTAATTGTAAGATCGACGATGCAAGAGAATGACTGGCTCACCTTTAAAGTCCTTAAACAAGATGTCACCAAGGAGAGGATGATAACCACACCATTACTCCTGTCTCTTGATGGAGTGCTCTTCTCATCTTTCTTTGGACAGAGATTTTCCAGAATGTTCCTAAGGTCCTTGACCAATCTGCAGATATCAAAGTATGGAATGGAGTTAAAAACCAATATCTAAGATATGAAAGAACGCTGCCCTGTGTGACTCTTGTCTTCATCTTTCACCAGGAAAAGAGAAAAGGACAAAGTTGGGGGTAGGGGGAGGGACAAGGGAAGGGGTAAAGGGAGGGGCAAGGGGAGGGGAGGGAGAGAAAGAATAAGTGTGTACCACCTTTCAGTTCCAACAAAAGTACACCTTACCTTAACACAGCCCGAAGCACCGCAAATGCGACCAATTCCAGGAACCAATTTAGTCCCCTTTTCGCATATATATCTTCCTAGGCTACCCCTCTCCCGTACCCTTTCCCTGGGCACATCTTCCCTTGGAATCCCTTCCTTCTGGCTATGCAGATACTATCAATCACAACATGTAAATCTCAGTTGTCTATCACCCGGTATTTTGTGACGGGCTGATATTGATTCTGACATGAAGATGTTTAGCGTAACATGCCATTGTCTAATAAACTTAGTATGCTGGTATTTTTTCCTGACATACCGATAACTTTTCCTTTAGATTTGGAAACAGATGAAAGTTTTTAGTTTGTATCCTCAACTGAATGAAGAGAAGGGCAGAAGAGAAGTAACCTGTGACATCTATTAAACCAGGGGTTCCCTAACTGGGATGCATGAATTCCCAGAGGGTGCGTGAGTCCATCCCAGGGGGTTCGTGAGACGTATCTGAAAGTCAAAACTAGAGTACTTTTTGTTGAACTAAACTTTGATATATCATATAATTTAGTAATGTACAAAAATTGTACCTATCGACAAACTCTACAATATTACACTATGAACTTGATTTTTTACAAAGCACTGTTATACGTATTATAGTATAATAATGACTCAGATCGTGTCTCGAAAAGTTGGGGGTTCGTGGACAACTCTGATATCCACAGGGGGTTCGTGGGGGCCTAAAGTTAGGGAAACCCTGTCCTAAACTTACACCGATATTTTTTCATCTGACGGGTAGATTGGAGTTTCCGAAAATTTCCCAATGTAGATTTTGAGATACTTGTAAAAGTATTCTGGGAAGGCTGTTCCTCTCCACTTTTGTAGATAGCTCTCGGCTGACAACCTCTTTGAAGGGTCTTTCTGGAGCATGTGTGTCACAAGATCCTGCATGGAAAAAAGAGCAGTCATGATTAAAAAAACAACCATGTATAAAATTAGAAGGCCTGACGTTTTAATCACAGTAGCACATGGAAATACCATGCTGAACAGATGTGAAGTTTGACAAAATTAACAATAATAGAGGATGACTTGTTCAAAACTGCAGTTTTGTATCCACTGTGTCAAAATCTGGTGGTTTTTTGTACTTGAAATGTTAAGGAAGTGATTAAAGTGAAAATTACTGCATGTTAGTAAAGAGCTTGTTCTGTTTGGAAATTATTTGTACAAAGACTATGTGTTTAATAACATCCTATTGGTTCTGAAATTTTGTGTTTACAAAAGTAAGGTTAAAAATGAGAAACCTTCCTTTAGCTATGGTAAAATTGATTTCAAGAATTTTTATCTAAAAGAAAAGTTTATGTATAAAACTAATTGTAAGCAACATGCTTTTGATATCAGATGGCATAACTGGAAATCTTTATTTGAAGTTCAATGATTTATTTGTTGTTGTTGATAATATTGACTAATGATCATAATGTATATTTTATTATGAATTGTACATTGTTTGGACTCTTGATGGAATGATAATAAAAAAAATTTAAAAAATATTTAATGCATATCTATAATCTTTAGAAGAACGGACATCTCACCAGTTATGATAGAATTACGGCTTAAAACGTCTGACAATGAGGCTACAACTGTGAAGACTACATTTTATCAAACTGTTTCAAACCTTTTATAGAATCTTACTCGGTAAGAATGTTACGCAAATTAATCGCAAACAGCGTTTGATTTGGTGAAAACAACAAAAAATAAAACTTTAAGGATGGCCTAGTAAAGGTCTCCCACACTCTCTCCCACCCATCTTCATACATCATATTACAAACAGTAAATCCAGCAAAACTCGCTAACCCGGATATTGTCGTCTTCGATCTTCTTCAGGTTAGCATCGGGGACGTAACTGTCCGATCCCTGGGTGCAGTAAGATAACAGCTGCGAAAGGTCAAACGGAGCGTGACCTTCTGTAAATAACTCCGCAATCACACATCTGACAGGAGAAAACAAAATACAACAAAAACAGTAGAAAATGTGAATAAAACACGACATTAACCTCTCTAAACTTTCTTGAGGTAAAAAAGTAAACATGTCGACTGCCATTGAATACAGAATATTCATCATGATTTATTCTTTGCTGTCGGTTAACAAACTCCAACAGTTATAATGCTAATCATACCAAAACCTTCCTCAACACCCTCCCTCACTCCAGTACATCCCCCTCCCCTATATTATGAAGCACCCCTCCCCCCCCCCCCGAAAAAAAGATCATAATAATAGTCAATTACATATTAAATGTGATAAAATTTGTTAAAAAAAGTAATATTCTTGAATTAATATCATAAAGTATGAGACTGACCCAGCGGAGAAAATGTCCATGGATGGAGTCAATTCGCCACTCTTGATGGAGCTGGCTCCAGGAAGCCCGTCCATCTCCTGAGAGTTTGTAAATTCATTCTGTTTGCTGTTGTTGATCTCTACAAACCTCTCTGGCGCGATGTAGCAGGTACGTCGACGAGAAGTGTCAAAGAAAAATGAAAAGTCCGCGGGGTTGTCCTGTGAAGATAAAGACAGCATTTAAAAACAATGGGCGGCAGAAATTGTAGGTAAATAAAAGGATACTTATGAGTGCTTCTTGGTACAGCGACGAAGAAGGTCTCAGTAGTCGAATTATCCAAAGATGAATTCCAAAAACGCAGAAATAGTCGTATAAATCACAAGCGATAATTTTGAGGAAAAACACATGTAGTATATTCCAGGGTGGTAGATACGGAAGGAGGAGTAAGTGGGCGTGGCCCAGGGAGCGAGGGCGCAGTGCTAAAACGTTTCCAAAAGTGTAGTTAGGTTAATACGAAAGTGCAATTGTGGAGTGGGAGACAGGTAAGAGAGGAGCGAAGTAAATATATAAAATAAGGTACTGCTCTCGGATGAGGTGGGTTGGGGTGGGGTAGGGTGGGTCGGGTGTAATGCAATCTGAATTGGAAGTAATCTAGAAGCCTGAGAAGGAGTTTGGTTGTTCAAAGTCCAAACAGAGCCTTAGTCTTCGCAGAAGATCCAACCACAGTTAAAAGTTTCCACTGGAAAACATTAAGAAACAGTACTCGGATTAATTTGTAAAAAAGACAATCTTTTTGAAAAAAATACTCACATCAGGAAGATAAGTTGGTTTAAAACTAGCAAAGTCGGTTAGTAGAACCCAGTTCCAACCGGTCACCATCACATTTTCACTTTTGATGTCACCATGACAAACCTTCCAAAGAAGACATTATAAAAGAATATTGATAAGACATGATAAAGTTTATCTTAGGTTGTAATATCTTTAACAATATTTGTTTGGAAGTGCCTCAACGATGTGACACTATAACTGACTGTGGTTAAATAAACTATACTTGCAGAGGAAAGCCTAAGCATTTACTTTATAATTTTTAAATTCATATTTCTATTGACTTACAACATTGCTTAAAAGAACCATGAAAGATTGCTACAAACTTAAACAGCTCCATAGCAAAACAAAAATTTTAATATTTTCAGCATCTAATCTGTGGGACACAAAATTTAACATCTTGGGATTAAACGGATCAAGGACAAGCAAAAAGGCTGAAACACGCTTGGATCTCTTAAATCCAGTCGGTCAGACTGATGGTTCCTTACGACCCAATGTTTAATACAGCATTAAGAGTTCTACTCAATCTTTGCATAGCCATCTTGATCTAGTATGATCCTTGAAATGTTGCAAAATTAAACTTAAATATTTCATCAGGTCACAATGGAGTGTTCGAATTTCGTGAAGCGGTTTTCAAGGCACTGAATTTCCTCTTATCATAAAGTACGTTGGTACCTGTGTGCAAAACCTTCCACGCGTCTTTGCACTTGTACTTATAGCAGTTTGCCGATTTTGCATAGCATTTTTTGCGATGGGATACCAGATATAAAATCACTCCCTGTTTTGATGTGGAAAAAGATTCCCTGTAGGACACTTAAATTATAGTGGAACTGGTATATACACTGTGTCATAGCTAGAACTCTACAAATTTGGTATTGTTATGCGATATTTCTTTCAGTAGTAGTTAGTTAGATTAGAAAATATACAGTTCATGGCAATCGAGTCCGTGAAATATATGCACAGTACGGTTTTCACTGAAATCTTCCACGCATGTGTGCTTTCATTTACAGTAGGTCTTCAATGCTGCAATGCTCCTTTAAAGGGTGTGAAGACTCGCGCACAAAGAAACGTCTAATGCCGGTAATCTGACCTAGTTTCGTATGGGGTGTAACAGAAGTGTTAGACACCACATCGATCCCAGAAAATACACACACAGCTTGCTACCGTCGGTAATTAGACACTAGTGTACAGTCAATACATACTGTACAGCTACGGTCAATACCCACAACACAGTGTATATAGCAGCGATGGACATCTCAGGTCTAAATAAAAGATAACAAGGTATCATGTTTCATTACTGTCTGCATTTTGTAGCGTCAAGAAGAAAACTTCACTTGCAAGCAACAGAAAGTTAACTTTTTCAGAGCGCGGAACGCGGTTTGGGGCGAGTCTTCAATGCCTTTAAGGTGAAAGGTACGGTGACATTGACATCAGGTATCAAGCATATTTCAATTTTCAAGGTTAGACTAAAATACCTTTACTCTGTGGGCTTGATTTAAAGCACAGAGCAGTTGAAATGCGATCCACTTCTTCTCAATCTCTATCAGGAATGGTCTGGTGCTGATACGATCGTAAAGATTATTCCGAACGTATTGCCGGAAAAGTAGAGCAGACTTGTCTGACAACTGTATTAAAAAAAAAAAAAAAAACATCCAGAAGGTTTTTATCGGTAAATTGTAGAGTCTAGGACCGAAAAAGTGGGACAGGAAATGTAGGCTCGACAATTATCACAGCCTTCTTTGCATAAGAAACGGGACAGAATTGCAAAATTGACACTACTGTAACTGCAGAGAGTAATTGGCTAATTTGTCCGTTTTGGGAGCAGAAAAATCAAATAGTTCATACAAACCTA
Organism: Apostichopus californicus; assembly: GCA_020650975.1. Taxonomy (NCBI): domain Eukaryota; kingdom Metazoa; phylum Echinodermata; class Holothuroidea; order Aspidochirotida; family Stichopodidae; genus Apostichopus; species Apostichopus californicus. Next base: position 10,576 of record JAIPMN010019832.1, read on the forward strand.
CAGTGAATAAAGATATCCATGAACCTGTTACTTCAATTCCCTTACATAATATTTTTCTCTTTTCCTTTTTTTATTTAAATTTTGTTTGATCACACTTACTGTGCTTCTCATAAATGGCAGGCAGTTGGATGCCTGACATAACTTCTCCTTAATTTCTTCAAGCTGCTTCTTGTACTGTTTCAAAGGGAATGAAGGGTCGTGGATGACAAACACCTTTACCACAGAGTGGCCTTCTCTGTGGAAACCAAATATAAACCAATGAGACTTTATAAGTGTATCATGATGTGTATGGATGGTTTAATTTATAATTATATCATTGAATTATTTCAAGAACATGCATGTGACGAAACACTTACAGTTCAAATCAGTGTGTCGTTAGAAAGAGAAACACAGTTAATGTGGTGGTATTACAAAAGGACTGTGCACACTAAATTAATTGCAACTTAGGTGATACAGAATGTGAACACGCCACATTTTAAGATTTATAACCTTGTCTTTAGGTCAGCTTTTCTATATATTTTGAAACATTTAACATTAAGCAATAAACATTAAAACCCTACTGATGTAACTGCTTTAAAATCTATGACGGACACTCTTATACCAGTTCTGACCAGATGAATATTTCATGATGAATGTTCGGGTACCTAGAAGTCTGCACCAGCTTTTAAAACATAGTCAGTTATTTCTCTTTCCTAAAGTCTATATACAGATTACGTTCAATTTGGTGTAAACAAATTGCGGTGTGCATTTCCTTTACTATATGGGTTCACACAAGTATTCATATATTACTACCTGTATATTATTAAATTTATTATATAAACATCTGTTTGAAGTTCTTGTCCACTCTGCTTATTCTTTGCAAAAAAAAAAGGAACTGTGTCAATAGCAGTAATATTGGGTATAAGATTATTATCGCTTTATTACCCTTCATTCAAAGATCTGGTTTTAAGCCAATCAAATTTGACTGGTACTGTATTAGTTGTTCAATTGTGTATGGCTATTGATAACTGTTAATGTACATAACAATAGTGAAGTTGAACAGAATGGTTCCCCATAGTGCTAATAGTGTATATACAGGAATCCTATATCACACCTCCAACTCTTTCCTATTCCAACTTGGCTAAATAAATCATAAATTAATAATAATGAGTATAAAAAAACAAACAAATGAAAAACTGAGCTCATCTCAAAGTGTTGCCATGGTAAGAGACCACCCAGCCACGCTAGAAAGAAATAAGGTTACACGACTGTTTGCCTCCGTTTATCTGAAGATCCCCGTGAAACTCGAGTAACAACATGCTGTAGCTTACTATATACGTATACTATATGTATACATATATATGGTATAATTTATGCAAATTTTGTGGACTTACTTGAATTTTGCTTTGGCGACTTTGAAAAACCTGGTGCTTCCCAAGCTGCTGTCAAACTCATAATCAGACACATCTGTGAGATAATGCTCAACTGGAAGGATCTGAGAGGGAGCAATACCTGTCAACTGATTTCCCATGATGCAACTGAATATTCTTCAAGTTGGAAACTGTCTATGGCAACATCATCGTTTACACTGTCTCTAACCGTGAGAAACAACAAGCATTCATTTATTCAATGCACTTTGCTCGTAAATCATGAACAAATATATACCTAGCCTAGGTCTTACAAATGTAAAATTAAAGTCAAACCTTTCTGAAATCACTTATTATTTAGATTAGATAAAGGTTTTCAAGATAAAGGCAAGTTTGTTTCATATAGTTAGTTTGTGAAAGTTGAAACTGGGATCAGCAGGTTTGCAATTAACATGAGTTCACATCAGTGACAAAAATCTATGCACTGACTTAATTTGATAGGCCAAACTTTAACAATAAGGTACACTGATTTTCAGTCCTCTACATCACTTAAATTTTATAGCCATGTATATATCCCACACTGCTCAGCAGGGTAGGTAACACAAAGGCTCAAGAATGCGATTCGTTAACATTCCTTTTTCTGGTCAAAATCTAAGTGAATCAGGAAGAAATATTACATTTATCCTCACCAAAAAAAAACAAGTTTGGTGTTCTATATACAGAACCTATCCTGCAACTATGGCCTTACCTAGGCTAAGCACAGACACAAGTGGGGTGTGGGAATGGACCGTTTCCCTGGTTGGATTGTTCCAGTTATTACTAGGGGTATTTTACAGCAAATAAAATTGTTTGTCATTCTCAAATAATTTGAGAATGACACTTCACATCCCTTACTTATTTTAATTAATTTGAGTTGATATCAGGTAGAAAAAAAGAGGTTCACACAATTAGAATACAGTAGGCAGGTGTTTTGTCAAAGGACACAGGCCCTTTCTTGTTGTAAAATATCCACTTAACGATAAATTGAACAATACAACATGGGTATAATACTTTTAAGAGACTTAATCCAGGTGATGGACTATACCGGTCCTCTGTCAGTATGTCATGATCTTACTTCTCAGTGTATTTGATCGCTCATTGTTATTTAATGTAAGAAAACAAGATCCTATCTAACTTAGTTACTGTACTGTGTGAGCGATAGCCTAGCCAATGATTTACACCACAGTGTAGCCTATTGTACATTGCAAGTACTCCGGCAAAGATGAAAGGAAAGTAATGCTGCCTAACCATTAACCAATAAATAATATGCAGCCGTGTGTGATACACCACTTCAGTTAATGTCAAACTGCACAAAACAAAACAAAAGACAAAAACTACCTGCCACAAATCTCTTGAACGAGGTCAATTTCACTGTAAAATTGCGAATGTACTAGACCGGTGTGAAGTTAGATACTTATTCCCCGTTCCTCGTTCGACATTCGCGAATGAGTAACTGCTACCTTTTCAGTTACGTATTCGACAATGGTATTGACGTAACACCTCTGGCAAGACAAAAGCTTTCTTACATGTTCAACATTTGGTCCTGGAAAGAGGTTATCTATGGGTCATATGAACTCTAATGACTACTGTATGTAGAAGGGTGCCATAATGCATCTTGTCCGGTCCAAATAGTTCTTGACCAACTAAAATGACCACTACTTCATCAGTTCTTAAATTAATGTAACGGGACCTGAAAAATCACTTTAGGCCCTAATCAAGATTAGCACGCCTTGGACCACCTAACCGATGGGTAACATATACGCTCAGGACATTGTAAAAGAGTACCATAATGCGTCTTGCCCGGTCCAAAGAGTGCTTGACCAATTAAAATGACCACTAAATCATTACTTCTTTAATGAGTGTAACGGGACCACGAAAAAGCTTTGGGCCCTAATCCATGCAGCACGCCTTGGATCACCAAACCGATGGGTAACATGTACTCTAAGGACATTGTAGAAGGGTATTATAATGCGTCTTGCCCGGTCCAAAGAGTGCTTGACCAATTAAAATGACCACTAAATCATTACTTCTTTAAAGAGTGTAACGGGACCACGAAAAAGCTTTGGGCCCTAATCCATGCAGCACGCCTTGGACCACCCAACCAATGGGTCATATGAATTCTAAAGACATTATAGAAGGGTACCATCATGCGTCTTGCCCGGTCCAAAGAGTGCTTGACCAATTTAAATGACCATTAAATCATTACTTCTTTAAAGAGTGTAACGGGACCATGAAAAAGCTTTGGGCCCTAATCCATGCAGCACGCCTTGGATCACTTAACCGATGGGTAACATGTACTCTAAGGACATTGTAGAAGGGTATTATAATGCGTCTTGCCCGGTCCAAAGAGTGCTTGACCAATTAAAATGACCATTAAATCATTACTTCTTTAAAGAGTGTAACTGGACCACGAAAAAGCTTTTGGCCCTAATCCATGCAGCACGCCTTGGATCACCAAACCGATGGGTAACATGTACTCTCAGGACATTGTAAAAGAGTACCATAATGCGTCTTGCTCGGTCCAAAGAGTGCTTGACCAATTAAAATGACCACTAAATCATTACTTCTTTAATGAGTGTAACGGGACCACGAAAAAGCTTTGGGCCCTAATCCATGCAGCACCCCTTGGATCACCAAACCGATGGGTAACATATACGCTCAGGACATTGTAAAAGAGTACCATAATGCGTCTTGCCCGGTCCAAAGAGTGCTTGACCAATTAAAATGACCACTAAATCATTACTTCTTTAATGAGTGTAACGGGACCACGAAAAAGCTTTGGGCCCTAATCCATGCAGCACGCCTTGGATCACCAAACCGATGGGTAACATGTACTCTAAGGAAATTGTAGAAGGGTATTATAATGCGTCTTGCCCGGTCCAAAGAGTGCTTGACCAATTAAAATGACCACTAAATCATTACTTCTTTAAAGAGTGTAACTGGACCACGAAAAAGCTTTTGGCCCTAATCCATGCAGCACGCCTTGGACCACCCAACCAATGGGTCATATGAATTCTAAAGACATTGTAGAAGGGTACCATCATGCGTCTTGCCCGGTCCAAAGAGTGCTTGACCAATTAAAATGACCATTAAATCATAACTTCTTTAATGAGTGTAACGGGACCACGAAAAAGCTTTGGGCCATAATCCATGCAGCACGCCTTGGATCACCAAACCGATGGGTAACATGTACTCTAAAGACATTGTAGAAGAGTACCATAATGCGTCTTGCCCGGTCCAAAGAGTGCTTGACCA
>JAIPMN010019833.1:0-12426 GCA_020650975.1 Apostichopus californicus
TATTAAGTATCGCATGAGGTCTTCATGTGCTACGTATAATGTAAGTACCTCACAAAGTATTTCTCAGGATAAATCTCAGGATAAACCTCATGAGGTCTTGATGTACTATATTGTGTGCTTTAAGTACCTCATGAGTTCTTGGCTGTGCATGTACCATGCAAGTACCTCATGGTATCTCAGTGTGATATGTTTGACGATTAACTTCATGAGGTCTTGACTGTGCATATTACATTGAAGTACCTCATGGTGCGTTTATTTATGTATATATCTGAAGTGTGACCTCATGAGATATTTGTTCAACATATCCTGCAATGCTTGAGATGTGACCTCATAAAGTCTTGGCATTGCAGTATTCTGTATTTTTGAAGTATGAACTTGTGAAGGAGGACATTCTGAGGTATTGGATGTATGCTGAACTTTGAGGTTTTTTTTTTTTTAAATTAACAAAACAAATTATGTTACATAAGCACAATTTGTAGGGAGGAGACTGCAAAGGATCCAAGTTTTGTCATCCAGTCCTCCAAGTGAAACTTTGATTGACTGCATATGTTATCTATCTGAAGTGCATAACTCGTATCATCAGAAATAGACAATTTTTAGTCCAACCTTAAAACCTGGATGGTACCAATGTACGTTTCTGACAAAAAGCCGGTTTGTTTGTACATGTAGTGACAAAAGTTATGCTTTTCTCAATCAGTTAAAAAAAGTTTTGTCATTTATAATATCTGAAATTAAACCAGTTTGTTTGTAGTCTCTTGAACTATCCTGATAAAATTTGAAAGTTTTTTTTTTGGGGGGGGGGAGGGTTACTGCTTTGTAAGTGTGTCTCTTCATGAATGCTGCAGACATCATTAATTTGTTTCAAATATGACTTTTCTTTAGATGTCGATGGTACCTCCACTCCTAGTCCTAGAGTCTTTCAAGCCATCTCAAGTATATTTCCGGACAGGGGGAGCATCGAAGAGTTACAAAAACGGTAGGATTTTGATCGAATGAAACCCGGTGTCGTCAAGTTTTGCAGAAACAGTTCCCTGTGCAAAATGGCAAAATTTAAACTGTATGTATGGTTCTTGACATTTGGTGGCCAGACCCAGAAGAGAGCTAGGTCAGAGGTCGCTACAGCCCTGGGTCCCTGGGCCCAATTAGTGAGCCAAAAAATATGGGATGGAGAATAATGTCAATCCCACTTTTTAATGAAGAATTAGATAAGGGGAACCTGGCTCACGATACCACAGTGTGATGCGAATATAAGCGGATGCCAGTTAAAAAAAAATTATTTTAAAAAATTATTTAATTTTTAAAATATTTTAAAAAAAATTATTAAAAAATTTTACTCACAGGGAATAATTTAGTGTTTGCAGTTTGTGTAACAAATTTGAGGTTTTTATAAGTTTCCTGCTCATAAAAAAATAAAAATATCTGCAAGAAATATGATCCTTTCTGCAAATCAAACTAGTCCACATATTTACATTTTTGTAGCAATTTTACATAGCTTACATAAACGTATTATTATAACGACACCCGATAAGTCCGGCGGGCCCACCCACCCATCGGGATTTGAAAACATCACCACTTTCCCTGCATATATATATTTTCCTGGTAATAACAGTCCTATCTTTTTTTCTATCAATTTTTTTATTCAACAGATAGAGAATTTGCAATATGCTTGAAACTCTCACATCCCCCCACTCACCCCACCCACCACCCACCCACTTGATATAATTTATGCCATATGGTAGACTGTTTTATATCCACCTCAGTATTTTTCTTCCCTGTTGAATATAACCCTACCCCCACCATGAGTACAACCTGTCCCTCATCTGACGATAAGGCCATGTCCGTTCCTTCCCTTCACGTGTTACCTGTCGAGATGTATGTTGGTTATTGCCGGTGAGCTTTGAGCCTCGGAACAGGGATAGTATAAAACTGCATGTGTCAACTTTCCAGAAAGAACTCAAGACGTTCTTATTCATGAATGCGTATCCATTGGTTTGATAACTGTTGTGTCCATTTTGGGTACTATGCTCCTGCAGCACGTCTGAGCAAATTTTTTTTAACTGGATAAAAGCGCTTTACAAATTCTTATATTATTATCATTACTATTATAAATACCAGTGAATTTTTTATTCTTTTATATCTCACTAGGTTCTGGACTCTCACCAAAAAGAAGGAAGCCGGTGTGCTACCCCCTGAATCCACTCCGAACATCGACGGACCAAACACCAAATCCGTTCCCAGAGAACAGACTATGCATTCCTTCCACACCCTCTTTTGCAGAAGATGTTACAAATACGACTGTTTCCTTCATCGTGAGTTAAATTCATTTATATAGATCGGCTCGAAAAAGGATGCTCTAAACAAACTCACCATGACGACCCTCGAGTCTGTTGCCACGTTGTCCAAACGACTTTTACAATCGGGGGCCAGACCGGGAACCGGCAAACCGGGCAAACCGGCAAATTTAACCAAACTGGCTCCGTCAATCATGGTATCCCGCGGGATCTGGCGGGAAAACTGTCGCGATTATAAGGTCATTATTTCAAAAGACCAAGTTCCAACATGGGAAGAGAGATCTATTGTACAAAGGACTGTAAAGTTGCATTTTTGACGGGGAATTGGGCACTGTCTGGTTGTAGCTTTATTACTCGGCCACTAAACACCAACATCACACATGGATCGAGGAAAATAATAAATGGATCAGATTCAAAGGTTTTCAACGTGAAACAAGAAACACTTCATGTAAATTTTTAAAGAAGTATGATATGTCTCTTATTTTTTTTTTCCCTTTTTTTTTTTACCCTTCAGCGTATCGTCCTACTCCAAGTCAGACCAAGCCAAAGAATAAAGAATTTAAACAAGGAACAAATCCATGCGGACCAAATTGTCATCTACTCAGGATGGTAAGTCGATATTTTAACGGCGCAATCGAAAAAGTCACGTTTATTCTGGCGGTTAAAAATTTGTAATCGATCTTGGCCTGTAAAGGTTTCCTATCCCAGCATGCACTTGTTTGCAGACTGTTGCTATGGGGATAGTCAAGAGCTACCGGGGCTCAAATATTTCCTCCTTCACAAGTTTGGTAAAATCATCTGATGCTTGATTTGATTGATTTGATTTCAACATTGATTTTAACGTAACATTGATTGAACGTAAAAAAAAACGATCCAAGTGTTGAAGCAAATATTGCTGACAAAAAATGCGTAGCATTCTTCCTGAACTGTAGCTTTGGAAGGAGGTGTAAGTGGCAGTGATCAGGGAGCGAGGGCGCAGTGCTAAATTGTTCCAAAGTGTAGTTTCGGTAGATAGGAAAGTGCAGATGTGGAGTGGGGAGACAGGTAAGTATCTTCGATCGTAAATCCCCAAACCAGTAAGTTTTGGGGAAAGTGGCTATATAGGCTAATACATGCTTGCATAGAAATATAGATATTTTTTTACAGTGTACATCCAAAATTAGAGAATTCAAAAATATAATTAAACACATAAACAGTAAAATAAAAACATAGATGAGATCTCCTAATCACTTGCTGCTTCAGGAGTAGCCGAATGGATGTAACATAATATATAGATCTTCCATATTATCCAATTGTGTGTGCATGGTACTGATATGTACATTGTTACTTTATGTCCAGTATCGGTGATCTTTGCTGTCAACTTCATTTGTAGTAGAATCAAAATAAGAGACAAAAAAATTATATATATTTAATATTGATCGAAAAATGAAATATATACCAAAAAAAAGGTATGAAATGGCAAGAAATTATTAGCTAAAATGGAAGATTTAAGCCGTTTAACTGTACTGAGCTTTCCAGCTTCTGGGTGGGTGGTGGGGGTTCCTCTGCAAATCATTTCGTTGACGGTCTGCCAATCAGAATGCGGCGTACCTCAGAGGGTCACTCCCTGGGGTTCCCTTTTTGCCACAACCCATAAAACAGGGTAGGAAGGAATATTTGAAAAAGAAAAAAAGAAAATCTGTTTGAATGCACGGATATTTTGTAAACGATAAGGTTAAGAGACTGACTGGAAACTTTTGAAAGTTCTTTGTACGTTAGAAGCAACAGCTTTTTTTTCATGTATCGTAAGATCGATTAATCGATAAGATTGATCACGGAGTAGCTACTTTTTCGATTGATGTATCGGATAAATATTTGCTTTCCTAATGGAGACAGAAGAGACAGTGGGGCAATTTGTTTTTAGCTTGTTTGAAAGTTGGAATGATATTTACCCCCAAAATAGTAAATCTTACTTGCGAATCACGTCTTGTAAAACATCAATCAACCTCTGAGGCTATAACTCACATCTTTTTCTTACCCGTCCTCTTACCATGAGCAAACTCTGATAGGTGGCCCATCTCTTCATCATCTGGGTGCCATTTTAAAACCTTAAGTATAGTCAGCGAAATTGACACCTGTTCATGTGGCTGTTATCATGGTAATTCTCAATCTCATCCTAGTTCCAAGCGTACATCATTTATCAGTTGTGAAAGAAAAGTAGCGTTAGAGATGTGATGATAAATACTTCCTACATCCCTCAAGTTACTGGGAATTCAATTCTTTTCTCTTGTCTCACATAATGAATTGGATATTTGCTTTCTTTCTTTTCCATTCTTTCTATTGTTTTTGTTGGGGGGGGGGGCTGGTATTACTTTGCCTGTCAAGATGAGTTCTTAAAGAAAAATCCGTAATGTATATTTTATTACCCTAAAGATTTATCCACTGGCAAATGAACCTTCAGGTATAACAAGTCAAATTTAATAGACCTTTAGGACGTGATTAAAATTTCATTTGTATCGGTAGATTTCTATCTTCTGCAAATGAGCTCAAACAATCCCCAAGTGACTGGCTGAAATTGGCCAATTTTAACAATAAGTGATCCTTTAAAAAAAATATAAATATATATATATATCAGGTTTTCCGTCTATCGGCGATAATCACCCAAAAGTCCCGGTGGGCATCAAGAGCAGAATTTTGTATCAGAATAGAAAAAAATTGCCAATTTAGAAAAAAAAAAAAAATTGGCAGAAGTATGCCCCAAGTAGGTTGATGGAGATTTTGCAAAATTGGTAAAAAAAGAAAAGAAAGTTAAATGGGCTGCTTTCTTGGATGACCAGAATCATCAGAGTTGTGTTATATTTTTTGTTTTTGTTTGTTGGATTGAGGAAATTTGGTCGAGAAACGTGAGAGTTCGAGCAGTCGTGCGGTCAGTGGTGGAGCCAGAGTGGTTGCCATGGTAACATTAGGTGTCCGACCGAATGAATCTTGAATGGGCCAACTATGGCCGCAATCTGCAGACGACGGTTAATTGGTCAAAGTGAATAAATAACGAGACTTTATGAAACGAAGATTGTAGGAAGGGAGGGTAAATGGGGTAGGGGCTGGGCAAGGGGGGTGGGGAGGGTGGGGAATGGTAACAGTAAACATTTCTGCTACTTTTGTCTTAAAGTAATATCAATTACTTTTTCTCTCCATATTGACCTATCGTGGAATAAAATTTTTTTTTTTTGAGTAGATGTAAAGAGTAACTCTGGAAGTCTTTGCATATGCAACCGTAATGATGTTCGGGGGCTTGAGATCATTTCTTTAAATATAAGGGTTTGAGGGAAAGGATTATTTGTGTGGTTGTTTTATAGAGTAAGCTTTAAACATGCTTTTTATAACATTTCTGGGTTCTAGTCTAACAGTAGTGTACAATTTCAATTTAAAAGCAATCAGAGTTGTGAATCGTAATCGCATCGATTGTGAGGCAAGAATGTCAGTATTTGGCAGTTCATACTGTAATGGCTGGTAGTGCAATCGAATGGACGTTAGTATGGAGGCACCAAATTGATTGTGTGGTAAAACCCTTGCTAATTGGTAGTTTACAGACATGAGTAATGTACAGCCAGTGTTAATAACATATATCTTCACAGGCTGTCAGATTAATGCAATGTAGTAAATATCAACTATCACAGAACATTGAATGTTTGAATTTTTGCATCCGATATTATGAATATAAATTCAACTCTTGGAGACCTGTGTGAAAGCAAATGAATTATAATTTTGATTTCACCCAGATGTTATTCAAAAGGCCAAGTCGTTGTAGTAGTAGTAGTAGTACTGTAGTAGTAGTAGTACTTCATTGCATCTTATATCGTGGCCCAAAGGCCAAATGACATAATAGAAACAGGGAAAAAAACACTAAAGGAAGAAGAACCAAAGACACACAAATAAATAATAAATAAAGACAACCTACAAAATTACAACAAAAATTCAGTAGTAATACCCCCCCCCCCCTTGCTAAAGAGCTAAACATGACGACTAACCAGGTACAAACACACCAAAATCATTCGTTTATAAGTCTACGCTAAAAAGGTATTGCACTGATTGCAGCCCCTGTATAGAGTAATAATGCAAAATTTATAACTTCAAATTTAATTTTAGCACCTCATGCTGCTCAACATTATTCAATACATTTTTAAAAGGTACATGTTATTCAGTGTCTTACCATTTCAATGTAATTTCAGTGTATGTATGTATGTATGTAGGTGTATGTATGTTTTCAAAAATGTTTATTGCAGCACCACACTATAAGATCGTCGGATACTGTGTCCTGTTGCCTCTTATATATAAATAGGCTAGGAGTTCATTCTGGAGTCTTGAAGTTAAAATAACATCTGCAGATGTCTGGTACAAATTGCAAGAATCCTCCTGAGATGGAAACCGAAAATGCTTTCATAGTTTATGGATAGGATTCTGTACATTTCAGTCTCCTGTTTTGCTCATTTTGAAAATCGTGAAGGTCCTGTTTAATGGCATGATTCAATTTTTTTTGGTCTTCTTCTTTTACAAGACAAATTACTTTTTCAGAAGCCTCAAGAGTAAGAGGGGGAAAAAAGTGAATATTCTGTCTTTTGTCAATTTTATGATTATTAATCTTCAAAGTGGCACCAGATAACTTTTTTGGATTTTTTTTCGCTTCGATTTGAGTGTGATATGTATTTGCAGTGTCAAGACTGTTGTCTCAATTATATACTTCACATTCCACCCTCATAGACATGATTATTGTCTTGGCAATGTTCAGAGATTAAAAAGTTGGCAATATTCTCAGGTTTCATGTTTGAAAATATCCTGAAGAAAAAAACTGAAAAATAAAAAACTAACTTGTAATGGTAGCAGTAGATGCTGGGAACGTTGCATATTTTATCTGGGCGAAGGGATGTTAGTTTTATTTGATTAAAAGGAGCTATTCCTTGGTGGTGGGAGAGGGAAGTGGGGGGGGGGAGTGGGTGGTTGAAAGGATGCTGAATTTTGGAGGTTGAAACCTTGAACGAGCACGGAACTTTGGGTCTTTTTCTTGTCCTTTTAAACAATGTATGAAAGCAATGTTTGGTGTTTGATATTTAAGATGTAGTTTTCCATTGATTGTATGGACACTGGTTACAGTGGGTCTCTCTTTTTAGTAATAGACAGGGTTTCCAACTTCCCACAGTCACGGAAAGCCTGGAAAAGTAAAAAAAGTCCATTTTTAGGCCAGGAAAATGCATGGAAAAGGATAAAAATTTCAATTGTCATTATGGAAAAGGGAATGATTACTTTAAGTGTTTCTGCAGAACTTTGTTTTTCCTGAAAACCTGCTCAAATGTCAGTTTGATAAAAAATAAAAAATAAAAAACATATATAATAATAATAATAATATTACTAATAATAATGACGACGACGACGATGATAAAAAATAAATAAAAAATCATAAAATTCTCATGGAAAAGTAAATTTTATATTTCTAAGAAATCTGGGAACCCTGTTGTAAGAGCAGAAGTATGCAAGAATCCTTGTTGCTGATGAAATTTTATACACCTTTATTCCGTAATATACCTTCGAGTGAATATAACACTCAAGGTTTTTCGCTGTACTAAGTAAGATTAAGAGCAAAATATGTACATGACAAAGTCAAATTCGATATTGCCGTCCACTGCAGCAAGCAGCATTAATTTTTAATGTATCCTCAATGTAATACAAGTCGTGAAACGGATCACGTCTTGTCTTGTTTTGACAAACTCCATTGTGAGGAGCGACGCCAGAAAAAGCCATGTCGTGATATTATTGGACGGTGAATGCTGCAGGGTAGTTCTTATTATCTCTATTGAGAGGCTTCATAAAATGTTTTTTGCCATTATGTCGTAAATCAGTGGTTAGTATTGATATAATTGTTCTGAGATGCTCTGTGTGTGTTTGACACGGTTTCAGAAAAGTAACCTCGGGGGAGGCTGTTTCGTGTTCTTTGATGGCATTTTAATATCTGTCAGTAGAGATTAAAAATTAATGCAATTATTTCTAGTACCCCAATACCTCCATGTAGACTAGTCAGGAGAAGTATTAGGTGACCCTTTATGATACCTTCTTTGCTTCTTTCAAGCCACGTATAGAAATGATATTGTAAAACGGTGGTATTTGATCCTCATTGAATATTCTGAGTAATGTCAAATCCTGCCAAAGGTCCCGTTTAGCCCAGGTGGGTTGCAGTATGAGGGACCCCACTATAACCAGGAACTGGCAATGACTAGGACGTTTGTTCTTTTCCCCCGATTTTCCGACCAGCAGTCCTCGATGGTCAGGCAACTTCTAAGGCTTTTCTCCTTGCAAGGTTTTTCTCCTTGCAAGAATAAAATGAGTCGATCTCATTTTTTTTTTTTTTATAGATTTACCCTTCTTTATTAATTCTTTAATGGATCATGATTTGTTCATGTCATCATAGCTTTTATTATCTCTCTGAGATATAAAAAGATGGCCTCTTTCTCTGACTTTATTTGCAATCTACCTCTTTTCTATCTCTCTCCCTCTCTCTTCTCTGTTTACATTCGGCAGGCTCAACCTATCGTGGAGAACGAGATGAGCACGGACGACGGAACGAGCACCTCGTGGAACGACGAGATCGGAGAGAGGAAACCAGGCGAGGAGGAGGAGACGACTAGCGAGAGCACCGAAGCGATGACGGCCGATGAAAACGACACAGAAGAAGACGAAGACGAAGAACAAGAGGAGGAGAAGCCTCCGATGAGGAAGAGGAAGTCTCCGGTCATGTTGGGGGAGGAGGAGGAGGAGGAGGAGAAGAAGGCAGAAGAGCAACCCGAGAGATTGCAGAAGGGGACAGAGGAGGAAGATGATGGGCCAAAGATGGAGGTTGATGTTGACGTACCCAGCGATGCGAGTACAGAAATACACGAGATGGCGGATTGTAGTAAGTACAGCAAATAATCATCTAAGGTTACCTTGACCGAAGCTTTTTTTTTTGGGGGGGGTATTTTTTCTTTCTTGAATTGCAGAGAGGGGGACCTCTGTGTAATACAGTCCGAGGATAAGTTGCAAGATTTTTTACAGAATTTGGAGTGGTTTCGCCGTCATGGTTGGTTTCTGCGGAAATAAGAATAAAACAATTTGGGGGGTGGGGAGTTTCTATGAATTTTGTCAAATATTTGTAAGGACTACTGTGAGAAGACTTTGCAGTTCTTGCCAAAGACATAAAAATGAATAAGAAGAAGAAGAAAATAAAGTATTGCACTGGAATATGATTGAATAGAGTTTTACAGATTCTAACCATCACTGAATATTCTTGAGTCTAACGATTGAGTTTGTTGTATCACCACTCTTTCAATCCCCTCAAGCAAAGTCTAAAACTAAACAAAATAGTTGGAACATGAACCAGAAATATTGCCTCTACCCATCTGTGACTTATATTTGACCAGGTTCTCTTCTCTCTATTTTTTTTGGAGGGAAGGGGGGGAGGAGGTCGATGAGGAGGGTGCAAGGTGTTAACTCTAACCAGAAATGGTTTCACTTAGATTCCTGTGCCATTTATCTCTTTCCAATTGGTTGGAGACCACTGTGAGGCTTCTAGAACATAAATCAGCTGTTTTAACATCTGTTTCTGTTGTTGTCATGGAAACCCAAGAGGGGGACCGCCCATTTATTACCTTTTTAAAAAACCCAGTGATGTGTCTTTATTCTGACTGATTAGACAAAGGCTTCCGAAGAAAGACATACCGTTCACGTTTTACAGATAGCTCATAGCTGAGCCTAGTGCCTGATCCTTAAAAAAAAAGAAGAAAATGTTCGTCAAAATACGTAGAACAGGCAGGAAACTGAAGAGCGCATAGCATTGGTCACATGTGAGCTATGCATTAATGAATATTCAACGTTTTAGGTCATGAACGATATTCAGTGTCTCGGTAGATGTATCAGGAAGTTGTAAGCTTGTTCAGTCTTTTTTAATGATTTTCAAGCGACGTCTATAAAAATTCAAATTTATCCGCCCTTCGCCTTTTAGTGCTAGCCAGATTGGTTTCTACATTTTGAGCAATCCATCATAGTGTCTGTCTGCTTTGTAACTGATGTCGTCATACGTCGAAATCACATCTCCGTACTGTCACCGACCAGACGGTAAACGGCATCCTATTAATGCTGACGGAATCTCCAATGACCGCCGCGTATGTCAACATTATCCTGTTATTTACTGGGAGACGCTCGGAATCTACGTTAACGACCACAATTGGCTGGAAAATTATAGAAGGGGAAAACCAATTCCCCATCTGAAATGATGGATCGGGCACGGTTTTGCCTCTTGTGATGTCAGGAACGGATTTACTTTCACTTTCTCAAGCGCAAATGCCAACCTTCGGTCGTATATCTCTTCCGTCGATGTAAGCCTTTCGTAATGTCGGGTAGTTACCATGGAGACTGATATCCGTAAAATTTGTCAGTTTTAACGGCATTTATCGTCTCACTGTACTTTGCTTTCGTCACCAGCTTCTGTCCAGACGCCATCTGTGGGACAGCTCGTTGCCAAGTGGACCGGTCCAGACCCAACCCTATCCGCAGGGCCCTCGAGTGCCAAGTGGGTCGGAGGAGAAGAGTCCTTGTTTCGTGTTTTGCAAGAAGTCTATTTCAACAATTTCTGTTCCATCGCTGGCCTCATCAAGACAAAGACATGCCAAGAGGTTTGACTCTTTCGTAACACAGATTCAAATGGAAAACTAGGTTGAAGACATGAATATTAACAAGGATCAACGTCCTATATATCATGAAATTACAGCAAAATACAAAAGAAAATGTCATCATCCAGCATTTATAGATGTTTTGCAAACTCCACCTTTTCAAAAGATAGTTTTTTTTTTCACTGAAAATAATCTCTGAATTTTTAGGTAGATGTCTGTCTTTATTGTATTTGCATTTGTATTTCAACAACCAGCCGTTGTAAAGTTCCGTAGAAGTGGAAAGATTTAAACTGAAAAATGACAAAAGAATCAAGAATTAAGGATAAAGTTGCTAATTTCAAGTGTATATAAAGCCTGTGAAATTTAGATATATTTTACAAAATTTCATGAAAAAATATTTATTTCAAATAAATATAGAAAAAAAACAAATTTAGTCTCTATGGTGTAATTAAAAATGGATTATATAAAAGAAAAAGCTTTTTCTTTTAAATTGTTAATGTCATCGGTTGCGTTCATTTGTTCCTAATGCATAGGTGGCAGATTTTGCTGTATTAGAGGGAGCTGCGGTGGCCATCCAGTCGGACAAGGCCCCTACTCCTCCCAGAAAGAAGAAGCGAAAGCAGAGGTACTTTTTTTCATGCCTATATATAATATTATATGCCATATTCCATGCTATATCTATAGCTTTGTCATGCTATATCGGTAGCTATTTCATGCTATATTTATTGCTTATTTCATGCTATATTTATGGTATTTCTTGCTTTTCAATGACATTTCGATGAATTTATGCCATATTCCATGCTATATCAATAGCTATGTCATGCTAAATGTATAGCTATTTCATACTATATTTATAGCTATTTCATGCTATATTTATGGTTTTTCTTGCTATATTCAATGCTATATAACACTTAAATCACATTACAGTGTAACTCATGATCTTGACTAGTCAAAGATTCATTCCATAGAGCGTTGAAATTTGAGGTTGGAATATTTTTGAATTTTCCAGTTCACTTTTTTTCCCCCATTGAGATGAATAATCATCGTGCAAACAGTGTTTGCCAGACGTGATACTGTGGATCAGGCTGAAATGCTATAGTTGCTTGTTTCATGAAAAATATGTAGAAGAGACGACCCACTAACACTACTATTTAGATGGCCTTTTGACTATATACAGCAGATCATCTGAAGATCCACAGTAAGAGAGATCGGGTTAACAAATATGTCAACAAAATGAAGAGATGGTTAGCAATAATTCAGGGCACGACCCTTCCAAGAACGAAACAGAACGGGGAATGAACGAGGAGAGGATTAGGATGTCTGATACTCTTCCCTCAGTTTTGACCAAAATACCTACAGATTCTTACAAAAATTGAGACTAAACAAAGGCCACACCCCCCCCCCCCCTTCACTTTAATAAGGTACTGATGTTGGTAGGTGCCATGATACCAAATTTTATACAT
>JAIPMN010019834.1:1031-19421 GCA_020650975.1 Apostichopus californicus
GCATATACAGTAGGGTATAAGTTTTGATCACGAAACAGTTTTGTAAGACAACCAATAGGCAGCCCTGATGAGAAAATCTGATTTTAATTTATGTAAATTTAGTTACCTACTGTACCTCTACGTAGGCCTGAATAAATATGAAATGCATGTATGTATATCAACATCAATTTGGAAGCCAGAAATACATATTTGGCCGGTCCAAATTTATTTTTAAACTTACCAGTCACAATGTGCTGTAAGGTGTCAATGATCTCCTTCAACAGTTCAAATCCAAGATTTTCCACTGTGAAATCAAAGAGAAAATCAACAAACTGTATCATTGGAACTGTACAGTACATTACCTCATACTTAAAACAGGATAGACTAGTTAGCTTAAACAAGAAAAAAAATGGGACATTTTATTTCACTTCGGAGTCTTTCCATGGCTTAGACAACAAGCTCAGTAATCACAGAAGACCCAATCTTGTTATTCTTATACAAAACAACTTCATGAATTCAGTGGAAGAAACAGCTAACAATATAACTCAATAATTTCAACTCTACACAATATGTACAATCTACTTTTGAAGTGCAAACAAAAATTACTTTGTCACAGTGGTTTGGTTTTATTTTCGGAAGTGGGAGGGGGAGATGGATTAAGTGCATCTATCTAAATGAAAACAGTAACCCTAAGTCAACTACCTCTGAACCAAGAAGCAAGTGAAAGACAATAGTTACTCACATTCACTCTTTGTGTATTTGGTAACTGCAACATTGCCCTTCTTCAGCAGTTGCTTTCGATCTCCTTTCTCGTTCAAATTGATGTCAAGATTCCTCCAGTCTTTACTCCTCTTTCCAGAACTGAAATACTCTTTATTTTGGATGTTGTTACTGTTGGAATTGAAAGGCACTGGAAGGTTCCAGAATGTCCTGTTCTTTATGACTTGAGGAATGCTCTTAAGTTCAATGCTGGGAGTTTTCTTCAAACTTCTTACATCTACAAATGAATAATGATCTTCTCTCAAGGTTTCAGAAGGCACGTTTAGGGTTAAATACTGCTCAAATTCTGGTGAGTTCTCACCGAAGAGATATCTGGCGGAGTTTCTCCTCAATTCCAGCAATTGTTCATTTGAGAAAGGATTGGAACCTCGTCTGCCCAGATGGATAGGACTGCTTGATCTTGTGCTGGGATTACTATGTGACTTAACTTTGTTTTGAAAATTGTTCATCCAATCCAGGCTAAGCTGAGTTGGTTTCGGCAAGGACGAGGCATGGACGTGATTGGCCGGTGCTCTCAGATGACGATGGCCATGTTGTTGAATGTTCGCAGAGGGCAGGCTCTCCGTAAAGGAATGCTGAAGAGATGCATAGTGTTCCTCCTTGAAGCAGTGCTCGTGGCCAAGCTTGTTGGCATGGAGGATGCCCCGCATATCGTTGAATCCAAAACGGACGGGTCCGTTCTTCAGGAGGTTGCCGCATATTTTGCAATGCGTCACCTCTTCACCAGAGTCTCGGTGGCATAGCTGACAGTTGTCAGATTCCAGGTTGATGGTAACAAAGTCATCAGCCTCCTCGACATACTGCAGCATGGTACGACTACGATACCAAAGATGAAACAATCTGTAGAGAAGGAAAAACAAAGGAGACTCAAAAATAAAGTTGTGCAGGATACGACGCTCTAATCTTAAACA
The DNA here is from genome assembly GCA_020650975.1 of Apostichopus californicus. Classification (NCBI taxonomy): domain Eukaryota; kingdom Metazoa; phylum Echinodermata; class Holothuroidea; order Aspidochirotida; family Stichopodidae; genus Apostichopus; species Apostichopus californicus. Next base: position 2,702 of record JAIPMN010019834.1, read on the forward strand.
CAATAAAAACAGGTTACTCCAATGCAACACAACCTGGCCAAATTGAAACCAAACTTTCAATGATATCCTGAGTAGTATTCTTTCTTTTCAAAAGAATTCTGGACTTTCTGAATTCTGGAAAAAAACTGGACTTGGCTAGTTATTAATTTAGTGATTTAGCTTGGACAGTTGCATGTTTTACTCCAAAGAAGTTACACAATGCAAGACAAACTTTAGTACTGTATATATTTGATGATGTTTACCTTGTGTTTTGGCCTATATGAAACCTAGAAGTTACAGTACTACACAAACTAGCCAAGTACCAACAGTTACAAATTCATAGATGGATCCAGTGGCCATTGGCCAGCATCAAAGTATACACCATGATATTACAGTATGTTCAAGCTGCCATGTTTGTTACACTGTCCCACTCTAGTACCATAATAGTGAGAGTACTGGGGTTGTGAGGGGACAGGTAAGTAAATACACTGTTTGATACTTTTATAAGCAAAGATTGGTATTGAAAATAGCAAGATCCACCTCTGGTCCATCAGACTTTCAAGTTACAGAGCAGACCCAATCAACGAGCCACTTGTACAATAAAAATACTCCAGGTAACACAACTATCCTTGGCCTCCGATAATCTGAGAACAACTTACGAGTCTCTTCAATCCCTCCAGATGTTGAATATAGGTCAATTTAATATTTAAAAACTTTTTGACCAAATTATTAGCTAAAAATGATGATATATCTGATCCGGTAAATTTAAGGTCTTTTCCACTGAATGAAATTTTTTTTAACCCTCTGTAATTTTGAAGTTCTGCTCCCTTAAAGGATGAAAAAATTTTCAGTTTCTCTGAATCGAAGTTGGAACTTGCATAAATTTACAAGCTTGCAGCAAATACCAAACAACAGGTACTGTATTCAACAAGCACTCAGTATATCAATAGTACTATTCCTTGATTTAAGCATGCCTCAAAGCGCACAAGTCGGTACAGTACATACTCCCTCATGAATACATGTTTCGGAATTTCCCTCCGGATTTGAGATACTTGAACCACAAAAAACGCCTACCAGAGTAACCAGACACTTTGGGTGTTATAATGAGAGAGGGGAGGTCTTTGACCGGCAGAGTCCGGTCATGATAGAGGGCGCACAGTGGTAAGAGGTTTCCAGTTCACTCCAGAAATGGTAGGGCAGAGTGTTGAGACTGTGAGGAGACAGGTACAGTAAGAGAGGAGCAAAATACATCTGCAGTTACAGTAGCTGCCAGTGGAAGTTTATTCCTGTGATTGATGGCTGCTTACTTGAAGGCCTGAAGTGTGACCTGGCATTCTTAACCTTGGTTATTATTGTAAATCTTAATGGGTGAATTTGGTCGGGGATCGTATTTCACATGAAGTAGCTCTCTAGAGGGACTTTCTAAATACTTAACCCAAATTTAATGCCAGGCAAACCACCATCGAGTGGAATGTTTTGCAGGAATCCTAATTGCAGTACATTGTTAGTGAATTTAAGTGAATAATTTCAGTTTGCATACTCCTGTACAGTAGTGAAGGGTGAACAAACACTTGATGAATTTCCGTAGTCTGGTAGTTGTTTTAAACTTCAAGTGAAAGAGTTCCAATAGGCATGGTCTTATCTAGCTAGACCTTTATTCAACTGATCTGAAATTGCTGTTTGCGGAATCGGGGAAAAAACGCAATTGAACAAAATAAGGAAGACAAAATCCTGTTGAACAAGGACTTTTCCACATTTCTTTGATGGTTCACCCAAAATATACCAAAAACATCTACAAATTGAGGAGGCCCATTGAACCCCTACTGTAAGAAAGTTAAGAATGCAATGCTTCCTGTAGGCCGTACAGCTCAGTAATTGAGACCGTGCAAATTCAGTTTCACTGCAAGAGATGCATTCTTGGAGCTATTCACCCCCTTCCCCGGTTTAGGGAAGTATATATATTTTGAAATGACTGAGCAGAGGGATTTATGAAGAATAAGACTTTGACCTGAGCAATGTTCCCGAGGTGCTATAAAAGACAAATTTTTGAGAATTTAATAAAAATTAAAGCCACTTGCAATACAATACAAACTGTGCTTAAGAAATCTACTGGCCAATGTCTCCATCAATTTACAACATACTGTACTGTATCAGGCTCATGTGAGCAGCCCAATCATATTTGCTAATGATAAGCAGTGAAAAGGGGAGCTCATGCTTATTTTTGAAAGGACGATTATTAACTGACTTATTTTCATGTGCTTATAATGTAATTATGTGTCGTGTTATAATATAACACGTATATGTGTTTATATAATGTGCTTATAATGTTGTAATGTGACGTGTGTTATGTGTTGTAATTAATGTTTATATCATGTGCTTCCAATGCTGTAATGTGTCATGTGTTATGTGTTGTTAAATGTGTTTATATAATGTTGATATAATGTGCTTATAATGTTGGTATGTGTTGTGTATTATGTGTTTATATAATGTTTATATAGTGTGCTTATAGTGTTGTTGTGTGTTGTGGGTTAATATAATGTGCTTTTAATGTTGTTATGTGTTGTTATGTGTTTATGTTATGTTGATATAATGTGTATATGGGCAATTCCATGATGGAGGGGACATGGCCTAAAAATAAAAAGTGTCAGTTTTCAACCTGCTATTAGTCTAATGTAGTAGTATACATATCTAAGTTTGTGGAATAGGTAAGCAATTTTTCTCAAACACTCAAATTTTGAATACATGGCTCAGATAATCAAGGAAGGTGAGAACTCAAAATAATCCTGAAAATGCATCATACATATCATTCCATCCTATATAATACTCATCAGATAGTTTTTAGTAGTTTTAATATGTGTTATGATAGATACTCCTGTTGACTGTGTTATGACAGAAAAACATTTCAAAATTTCTTCATGTCAACGTCAGAACAGAAATTTTTCAGGCCTCAATCACTGATGTAACGTGAGTAACCGAAAAAACAACTTTTTCTCTATGTGACATTTCTTTAACAAGTGGAAATCTGATAACCATAATTTCGTTAGTACTCATAGTCCCAAGTGTGGAAACAAGATCACTAATGAGGAGAGACCCATCATGTGTGAGTGATAGATCACTGAAATCTGTAACGTGAGTAACCGTGTAACGTGAGTAACCAATGTGTAACGTGAGTAACCAAGCTAACACACTGAAACAATGCGGGAAATACCTAATATTGTCTTGTAAATAATTGCTCAATAAAAGAGGGCAGTAGGGGTTAGGGTTAGGGTTAGTTCGACACCTGGAGAGTACTCTCCCATCACCCATGAAGAAGATTCAGCAAGAAGCTAGGAGGGTGGCCACTAGACGACGAGTTGCATCCTACCGGGAGAAGAGGAAGACGAAGGAGGCCATGAAGAAGTTGCCTTTCAGCAGTGCATGAGCATACACAAAAGCAACAGCAAGAGTATGTGACAGATTGCCCGAAACACCACATCGCCGGAAAGCTGTTTGTCGTAATCTCTGCAGGTCTGAGCTAGGCGACGACAGTCACCCATCGACTACAACAACTGCTGCTACGCCACCAACCACTAACCCGATTGGTCTCAACGATGAAACTGTTGAAGTTATCAAGGATACAGTTGTGGCATATGTGGACAAAGTTCTTGATGGCCTACCCCAAGCCTTGAAGTCTGTATCCGTCTGGTCGGCAGGTCCGGCTTCACAATTTAAGAACAGATTCCTCGCTGCTGCTATTATCCGCCTTCAAGAAAAGCACAATCTCGAGATTCCGTGGAACTTCTTCAGTATTTCTCATGGGAAGGGTCCTGTGGATGGGATTGGTGGAGCAGTGAAGCGTCATGTATGGAGCCAAGTCAAATCTCGGAAGGCACTCATTACCAATGCGGAAAGCTTCGTGGCCACTGGGATGCCCAAGGTGGAAGCCCTACTGATGCCGCAAGCTGAAATTGAGGCGAGAAATAGCGACCTCGGTCTGAAATCTGTATTTGAGAATGCCAAGCAAATCGTTGGAATGACCAGTAAACATCACTTGCAGGTACAGAAGAAGGATGTCATCTCCTTCACCATTACAGATGATGGCAACAGCTTTGCTGAAAGGAATACCCCCATGGAGATGGCCACAGAAAATGCAACCTGCTCAGGGAGTGGCAATGCTGATATAGAACCTGGTGACTGGTATGCCGTTGAATACGAAGGGGTATTGTACCCCGGTGTAATAGAAGCAAAGGGGGACCAGAACGACGTACAGGTGTCAGTGATGCAGCCAGCTGGGCCCAATTGGAAATGGCCAATCCCAAAGGACAAGATATTCTATCTCAGGGAGAAACTCATCACCAAACTTGATGCACCAACCTTGGCCAGTAACCGTGGGCACTTCAAATTTTCTGTCGCCTTTTGAAGACTGAATGAATCAGCTCTAGAAGAGAAAGCCTCTTTCAAACGTTACTCAATGTTCAATCGAGTTGTTAATGTTGAACATATGTTACCAATTTCTTATTGATTCATGGTTGTTGTTCAGTTCTTTCCCAGAGACATTTAGTTCCCTGAGTATTATATCAGGGTAAATTAAAGTTTGACACACTGCTAGTCCTCAAATAAAACTTAATTACAATGTTCAGAATTTGCTGCCGATTTGTGAAGATATGATTCATGCATTATCTCAAAAGAACATGGTATATATCTCTTTTAGATTGTAATATTATTGAATTACACTGGAGAAGATGTTCAAAATGTCAATTCCACTGATATATGAGTGTTTCCTAGTCATTATCCAGTCAGCAAGTTCCTCACGGACTCTGATTCCCTATGTATTGTATAGGTGGACAAACTGTAACGTGAGTAACCGTAACGTGAGTAACCGGTGAATGCCTCATTTTCACCGAGACAGGAAACCAGATGTGATTTTGATTGTGTTCAGTATTTGTATCATCACCTAAGGTCCAAAAATCATGTATTCATTTTCTTCAAATATATCCAGTATGAGGACACTTTTTGAATGAAGTTTATTTTTGGCGTCGGGGTGATTTTCAAATGTAACGTGAGTAACCGACACTTTCATGTACCTATATCCTACAAGAAACAAGATAATCAAATTGTGTTTTCGCAAATGTTCAGGTACATTTGTTACCCTATCAATGCATAGAGAGCAGTCATTCAAATTAATGAATGGTGGAGCTATCAGACCATTTGTAAGCCAAAGTCTTCAAAAATGTAACGTGAGTAACCGTGGAATTGCCCATATAATGTTATTACGTGTCGTGTGTTATGTGTTGTATGTCATTATATATTGTTGATATAATGTGCTTATATTTTTGTAATACATGTTTTGTATGTTTTGTGTTGTTATGTGTTTATATAATGTGCTTATTATGTTATGTGTTGTGTGTTATGTGTGTTTACATCATGTTTTTATAATGTGCTTATAATGTTGTTATGTGTCATGTGTTGTTTTGTGTTTATATAATGTTGATAAGTGCTCATGTTGCTATGTGTTGTTATGTGTTGATATATGTGCTTATAATGTTGTTATGTGTCGTATGTTATGTGTTGTTATGTGTTAATATAATGTGCTGAAAATGTTGTTATGTGTCGTGTGTTATACATGTGTGTTTATATAATTTTTATATGTGTTGTAAATGTGTTTATATAATGTTGATATGTGCTCATTATGTTGCTATGTGTTATTATGTGTTGATTTAATGTTGATATAATGTGCTTATAAAGTTGTTATGTGTCATGTTTGTTATGTGTTTATATAATGTTGATATGTGCTCATGTTGATATGTGTTGTTATGTGTTGATATAATGTGCTTATAATGTTGTTATGTGTCTTGTGTTATGTGTTGTTACAGTATGTGCTTATAATGAACTGTCTACTGGTTTACAAACTGCAAGTACCTTAGAAGTACTGTACTTCCACAGGAGAACCACAAATTCCACTGGCATTGAGATAGTAAAAAGCCTGAATATTGAGGCCAGTGTTATCTGGCAACAGTAGATCATTGCAATAATTGAAGTGAATTTCGCCAGACAAAACCTTTAAACTTATAACTGTCAACTTCACAAAGTGTCCCATCACTAAACTCATACTTAGATGATGTTAATAATAGTTTTTCCATTCGCCACAGTACACTCTACTGAAGGCCTGGTCTTAAATATTTTGATTCTCATGGCCAATTACGACAAAGGAAAAGTAAAAAGAGATATTACAGAAGACCCAACGCATGTGGTTTTGCCGTCACTAACTCACTTAAAAATGTTCAAATATTTCACAGAACAATGCTTAAAAATCCCAATCCTTGTCATGTGCAGTACAGGATGAATATCTTAAATTGAGTGTGTCTTCCTTGAAATCTATTTCACTTTCTCACTAACAAGTTGTTATTAGGTTACATGGTTTTAAAGGTTATTTTTAGCTCTCACTTTATTATAGTCATGAATGTAAAGATCTGAAAGCCTCTAACCAATCGAACAGGGACAATGAGAGACAAAAATATGTGCTGCCACTTCACTTTAAAAGGATTTTATTGGATCTGGACTAATTCAAGGAGGAGCAGGCATCTTGATTAAGATGTATCCTTCCAGGTTGTAAAATTACGATAGCTTGTTCGAGTAGTAGTACAGTAAGTATAACCCTTTCCCACTTCCCACACATCTACAGTACTGTACTTTGTTACATTCAAGAGCAGCATATTTAAACCTACATTTTCAAACCTTTGATTACACAAGTTTGTAAGTTTCCTGTCTGAACTAGAACAATGGAATTTAATCCTGTTTGTTTCATAGTTTTGCTAATAAAACAATAACTGACAGCCTGACTGAAACTGAATCGTGTTCATACTTTAATTCCAACTAAGCATCCACACCTCAATTTCAATTCTTTTCATGATACCAAGAAAAGAAAGATTAATTAACAAACAAATAGTTAGCTGATTGGTAAGATTCTTATAAATACTGTTCTTGCTCGTACAGTGTTTCATGTTGGCACAGTCTATAAGTTAACGATTGGTAAGGTTCTTGGTGGCCAATTTGCTAAGGCGTCAGACTTGCCTAGTTCATTACATTGTGTCCTTGGGCAAGATGCTTTATCTCACTTGCCTCTCTCCACCCAGGGGTTAAATGGGTACCTGTGAGGTAACTTGTCATTGGGCGCAGCATATAACTGCTGCCGACTGGAGGGATTGTCTCTGGGACAGGTTATCATTGACCAGGGGTAATATAACGTCTGTAAGCGCTTTGAGACCTACAGTATCGCTGGTATAAAGCGCTACATAAAAAGCAAATATTATTATGATTATTATTATAAATACTGATCTTGCTCATACAGTGTTTCATATTTACAGTACATCTAGTCTATTAAAGTTAGCGATTGGTAAGGTTCTTATAAGTACTGTTTTTGCCCATGCAGTGTTTCATGTTGGCACAGTCTATAGATCGCGATTGGCATGGTGACAGAAACTGGAAATTAGGGACAGGCTCCGAGCAGAACAGGGCATAAATTCGGGCAACTTCTGAGACCCAAACCGGAGAAGACTGGACCACGTCTTATGACCTAGACCAGTCCTCTAGGGTCGGCGTGAAATATGCCTCTACGCTCATGCTAGCAGCGGAGCTTCTCATGAGACACCATCAGCAGCTCCCGGACAACGAAGAACAGATCCCTGACCGGGAGGCGTCCCATATCATGACTAGACTCTGATCACACGGCGCTCAGCCGTCCAGATCCTCCTTCGATGCCCGGCCCTAGGGGTGCCCACCCTACCACGGATTACCCACTGGTAGGGGGGGGGAGACTATTGCAATAAGCCCATCAAGAAATTTTGGGCCCTGATTCTTGGGTGTTAGACGTGGTATCCACGGGGTTCCGCAGAGAGTTCTTCATTACATCCCTCTTACCTCCAGAGGGCGGAGGAAGGAGAACCACGCCCACAACCGAGGACTTAGACCAATGCCACACCCTGGAGACAGAAATCCAGGCATTATTGGACAAGGGCACGGTAGTGAGGTCAAAGGGAAGGGAGAGACTCCTCTTCCGTTCGTCATTCTTCTTTACACCAAAAATAGCAAGTCCTGGAGGCCGATCCTGAATCTCCGGTTGCTAAAACAAGAGTTAATAATACTGAAACGCTTCAGGATGGAGACCCTCTCCATCATCACCTTATGCCTCAACAAGGGAATGTGGTCATCGACGGTGGACCTGCACGTTGCTTACCTTCACTTACCCATTCACCTGCCTCAACAACACTTTCTCGCCTTCAACTACTGGGAACAGACTTCAAGTTTGTGGCGCTCCTCGCAGAGGGCCCACTAAGACTTCGCCAAGTCACTATCAGCCCATCGCCAGAAAAGTACACCCAACTCACCTTCTGGGTGTTCAGCAAACAAGCACCGAAAGCAAGAACCTGGCTATGGCTCCTTGGCCTGATGGCCAGCCTTGTGGACATCGTTCCATACTGCATGTTACTGCGGCCAATACAAGTGCACCGCTTAACCTGTTGTCATTACAGGGCCAACGATTCTAACTTGGTACAGCGAGTTCCTGTTTGCTCTAGACCCTCATCACCTAGAATGGTTGGCAACTCCAGAGAAAAAGGGGAGACCCTTCCACGAAGAGAGACCCCTGAAACCTCATTGGAGCCTTCTGGGAAACACTCACAGTGTCAGGAACCTGGACCGACACCCACAAAGACCTCCACATCAACGAGCTTGAACTCGAGGCAGTATCAAGAGCACTCCATCATTTCAGGGAGCACATCAAAGGCCACACTGTCATGGCATTCACCGTCAACACAACGTGGTCCCCTACCTCAACAGACAAGGAGGCACCTGCTAGGCTCAGGTCCTCCCACATTGCAGGGAAAGACAACCAGCTAGCCCATGCCCTCTCCAGGGGCTTAATCAACATGACAGAGTGGTCCAGAACATCACATACTGTATATGCTTACGGCCAGCATATTCGGGCACCCGAATGATCCACCTCTTTGCATCGATCGAGCATGCCAAGCTCCCCACTTTCTGCTCCAGAATGTGGCACCCATAGGCCTGGGCTACAGACATGATGTCGATATCTGGTTAATCGGTGTTGGCATACTAACAGTGATTCATAAATGCTGACACTCATACAATGCTTTTCCTGATTATAAATGTATATTTAATCGGTGTTGGCATACTAACAGTGATTCATATACTGACACTCATACAATGCTTTTCCTGATGATCAATGTACTGTATATTTTAATCAGTATTGGCATACTGTAGCAGTGATTCATACATACTGACACTCATACCATGTATATTTAATCGGTGTTGGCATACTAACAGTGATTCATATACTGACACTCATGCAATGCTTTTCCTGATAGTCAATGTATATTTTTAAATTGATGTTGGCATACTAACAGTGATTCATACTGTACTGTACAGACTGCTAACAGTGAATACCAATTACATACACTACTGATAATCATCTTGTTTTTCCCTTTAATTAATACTTTTACATGTAATCGGTGTTGGCAATATACCTGTGGATACCAATATGCATGTACTGTATACTGATAGTCATAATATAAATTATATTAATTATACAATGAATCTCTAATATTACATTTTGCAGATATTTCACATAGTTACCTGTACATCTTCGACCACAGAGTAACTGCAAAATGGTTACAGAAAAGTTCACAGATTTTTTCCAATCATTCAAGTTCTACAAATTGTTAAAAGGAAATTTTAAAACCAAAGCTCTTATCCAGATCCAATATGAAGTATCTGTTACACATTTTAGATGTGATTCAAGAACTGCATCAAATTTCACAGTTTATCAAAAAATCCTCTTGAGGTTTAAAAACGGGCAAATTTGACAGAATATCTTCCTTCTCATCTCCACCAGTGTTATCATCTTCCACATTGGCGAAATCAAAATTTAAAAAAAAAATGAGTTTTCAAGATCGAAAAACTTCCAATGTTTGACAGTACTTACTACGACCAGCAAAATCTGATAAAATGTTGATGCAGTGTTAGCTCATCCAGCTGTTTACATACATAATTCAGAATGGAGATGATGTCCTAATGCACAAGGTTAGAAAGCTTTTCCACACCAATTCATGTACATAGATTCTCCTTGAGTACTTGCGTGAGTAGAATAGAAATACAAACACGGTGAGGTGTTCAAGGTCTAGCGTTTACCCAAGAAGGAATACTTACAAGAGACTGCACGTAACATATTGACCGTGCGGAGAGATCGACATTTGGAAGAAGGAGGAGTACTTTCAAAAGTCAGGAGTGGTTTTTAGACTTAGTATTTTAACAGATTTTGAGATTTACCAGAGTTATAATATGAACTTTGTTATAAATATTCCTTGATAAATCTGCTGGTCGGCGGTTTCGGTCCAAATTTAACTTACTACAGTATGACAGAATACATTGCAAAGGTGATATTACTTAGGACAACATTTTGTGACATACTGTATACACTGAAAACTCCTCTACAAAATTGGAACAATGTTATGCTCAATATTGCATCATCCATTCTTTTTTCGTTTAATATTTTTCAACAACTTCCCAGAAAATGCAAACTCAGAACAGCAAATGTCATACTTTGGGCTTGCTACTGTATATCAGCTACAAAATGCCACCCAAATGATACAGCATACAAAGGAAACCTTTACTCCAGTATTGAGAAATTCTCCCAAAATCACCACAAAAGTTGATTTTGTGGCATTAATTTGATATAATTTGCTTCATATCCTAATTGAACTCAGTAATGGTTTTTATCAACGACCTATTTATGGTAACATGTTCTGGAACTTCGGAGTGTCACTACTGTAGCAGCTCATTACCTCAACTTTTGAATGAACTTTTCATAATTTTTCTTTCCAAATCACTCACAAATGCAAACTCTATCTAGCAAAGTTACATGTACAATAATCTAGACTAAAATGTCTTTTAATACTTTTTTCCAATCATAATGAGGCCATCCCATTATGACATCATTTACTGTATGGATTATATGGCTTTCACATTATCTTTTTCTTCTTCGCTACATAAAAAGGCAAACTGAATAAGTGCTGTTCACTTTGTTCGTTCACCATCTGAAAATTACTACACCTGACTTTGGATATATGTACAAAATTTTTCCAGCACTGAGATGTGTTTTTCAATTTGCCGCATTACTCTCTCCAGCAACCAAATGGAAGTTAGTTTTTTAGCATTTCCCTTTTCCGCTCAAATCGGTTTTGATAGGCAGCATTTTCTTGCGAAGCACTTGCCTCATTTGCAGAGGAGTAAATTCCAACGCGTACCGTATTTCCCGAAAATTGAGTCGACGAGGCCATAAAAGGCAAATGGATGGCTATATAAATATACAGCCTGTACAGTATTGCAATCTTCTACTGATATATGATTAATTGTGCGATCCATTTAACCACAAATCATGCGAATCACTTTCTTCCCACCGGCCTGTAAAAAATTTATCAAGGGAATTATATCCTGGAGATGACAGAAGGAATTGCTCCCCGTTAAAGCATGAAACCGTTGACGATGATTCATTCGCACACCAGAATTACTTCAGAAAAAGGTTTAAATTCAAGGTTTACTCTGAAACAGAACCGAAAGTCTGTCATTTCCTTCCCCCCTTGACATAAAAGACACTGTCAAACTCTATTCCAAAATGCCTGCAAAATAATCAAGATTCCAGACCGACGAAGTCTAAGACGTATCTTTAGCAGCTGAACATTCGACGAGCCAAGTTTCTTTCACCAGTCGAATTCAAATTGAAGAGAAAGTTAGATTGCCTTCGACGTGCGCCTCCGTCGCATCGATTCTCAACAGCAACCATTCCTGATTGATTTTGTCTCTCCCCACAGCTTGCCAAATAAGCCAAAGTTACAAGATTCATCATCCCCAGAGGCAAGGATTTGAATCTGGGAGAATTTGCAGCGATTCTGTCGAAGCGGAACCTATCTACAGTGGATTCTGCAACACAATTTGTTGCCATTGGTTACGGACCTACAAGGGAGGAAATGAATTGTGAACTCCCAGGGGGTCATAACATTCCCAAATTAATAATGTTTTCTTCGCATGTGTTCAGTGTTGCGTACCCAGTTTATCTCTCCAGGCTCTCCAGTGGACAATTTTATCACTTAACGAAATTGATGCGTTTTAATTTTCTGACTGCAATGGACCAGAAAAATTCCTCTTATTAAATGCATTTTACAGAGCTCTACTTGTGATGATGAAAAAAAAATTGCCACAGATACACTTTCGTGATTTGCTAGCATGCATGACCTATTGGGAAGTGGGCAGTAAGGACTTAATTTAGGAATTAAAAGCAGCAAAAGGGCTTTGAGCCGGTTGCTATTTCCTTTTCGTGGCACGTAAACAAATAGACATTGTGAGAAGAGGCAGTTAAGAATGGAATAAAGTGACTAATTTCATATGTTTACAAGTGATCGGCAAAACACAAATGATAACAAGGATACAGTAGCTATTAAATGCCCATCTTCTTTAAAAGGAGGTTGGAGTGTTGTTTAAAACGAACAATTAAACAGTCTTCAAAAGGTTACCAGCCAATCCACTGTTGACTCATCTTCAGGCAAAACTCCCATAAAAAACTTGCCCTTGAAGACAAAATTTTGACAAAAACTCATACATCGGTCTAAAGTTTAACTTAGGAGGCTTACAGAGGAGTGTAACAAACTCAACACAACATACAGACATAGATCTATGCGAATGAAACAATGAATGAAGCAAGAGAAAACCCACTACAAAATACTACATTTACAAATGACTAACAAGGGAATCATTTACATACAGTACTGTAAGTAGAGTAACAACAATTCGAAATGTAAACAATGAGAGGAGCGGGCGGGAAAAACTAGCGGTAGCCATTCGCGGAACCGCTACACATGTAGCCCGATTACACCCTTCCAAAAATGGGGAAGGGACTGCTCCCAAACTTTTCAAAAAGTCCTCCCCAAGTCGAAAAGGTTTCTTATCGAGCTGAGAATGATTTTATGACAAATGACTTCTTCTTCTGGAACACCAAAAAATAAAGTCCTGATAAACAAACTTCCGCACGAATTAAGTCGAAAAAAAAATACATTTACAGTATTGAAACACTTTTGGTGGTGGGATGAGAAGGGAGGGGTCTGGTCAGAGAGGGCGCACAGTGGTAAAAGGTTACCAGTTGAGTTCAGTCTAGACATGGTAGAACGAGTGTGTTGAGGTTGTGAGGAGACTACTACAGTAATAACATAAGGAACAAAGCTGTTTAGCCTACTCCTGTCTAGTCCTGTGAATTTTAAAGCAAGAAATTGAACTAAACTTCATAAGCTGATCTTGCATGTTAGATCTCAGACCACTCTGCTTCCTGGCAGGTTAGTCATTACTCCTGTTGGTTGGATAGTAATTACAATGCCAGTGCCACTTTTACCACTAATTGTTTTTCAGTTACATAGATCTGTGGTTTTACATTCTACGGAGATGTTAAAAAGTTTACACAACAATACACAGTTGGTCAATATCTTCGAAAATCTGCACTCTGCAGTACTTAACAGGATTCACCAAGTCTGAAAAAATACCCCTTACTTTACCATCTGTTCTTAAGCCGGCTGGAATAAATTGAAGATTTTAATTACTGGCTGGAAGAAGTACCTGCCTATGTCCAGGTTAGCCTAACAAACATCGATTGGTTAATTCTTAACGGTCATTGGTATTTCCCTCAAAGTTTTAATAACTGTTTATGTTAAATATATTTGTACTTGAGAAGTGAAATTAACCTACTTAGACCTACGTGAATGTACTTAGAGCCAATGTTCACGCCAGCGCTCAAGAAGTTGCCAAAGAAGAGTTCAAGAAGCCCACCACAAACAATAATAATACTACTTATAATAATGATAATTGATAAATGTTAATGATAATAATAACCCCACAAACAATAAAAGCTCTCTTTACGTTCATTTAAATCTATTCAGTAACATATTAAAATTATAATCGGCTATCGTACTGTAAGTTATTAAATCGGATCTACTTTACAAACAGACCACAGCTTGCACAAAATGTGAAAAAAAGTTTTTGTGGCATGCTGGGTAAATATTAAACAAAAGATGCATTGTGCAGTACAGGTCACCAAGTGTTCTGCACAATGAATTGTATGCCTATGTGTGTATTCTTTATATAACTCTAGACTTTCACCTTACCTCTAACGATTGTTGCAGCTGACTTATTTAGTCTGTACTGTATATACAGTAAGTTGTTGATGATAAATGACATTTTCCGTACTTTACAAAATGAAGGACAGAGGAAACATTTCTCAATGCATGTTGGCAATTTGTTACATATGGATATATAGGCCTTTTTGAAATAGTTCAGTGGTTATATCCTTGATCTTGTACATGCCTAAGTTACCGCTTCCTATCACTGAGACAGAGTTAAACGTCTTTGTTGCTTTAATATCACTAAAATGAGCTGAAAGTTTTTAAGTGGGCATTCGGCCCCCTTCATCCTAACCAGGGGCTTCCCATTGGAACCCCATCAGGGGGTAACCCCACAGACCCCCCGGCTTACTTGGGCAAGATCACAGGTGCAAGCACCGAGTAAAGCCTAGTACCAAATACAATGTAGCTGTTAACAGTGTGCTTTGGCTAAATTAAATAAAACAAATTCTTAAAGTTTTCAAAAGTACTCTCCTGGAGGCTATGACTCCCTTAATTATTCCCAGACATATATCAGAGAGGTTTGCTGAGATGTAATTGAACAATGCTATGCTCAATGGTAGCTCAGTAAAGTGCTTTTTCAAGTCATATTACATGCATGACCACTAGTTGACTTTCCAGCATATACGCCTTTCGGGGGCAATACCGATGACCTCCACTGAAATGCTATTTTTTGGCTATTAGAAGTGACATGCTTACTATCTATAAAGGTTAGTAACATTCTTCAGCAATTCTTTCCAGATAATACAGACAAATACAAAATCTTATTTACAATACTTGTATTTAACAGCAAACTGTCACATAATTGTATGTATATAATGCATGTTTGAACCAGGTTTCTTCTGCGAATGAAAGGCATGAATTCTGAAGGTTGTGTAATATTGCCACTTTGTAATACAAACAACAACAGGAGCACAACTCCTATTTCTTTTAACGGAGTAGATCGGGAGGGTGGGAGCTGATAATGTACTCTGATGAGGGGCCTCAGGGAAGCGATTTTCCCTTCCTTTGAGAAGGTATGGTAAAACAGGGGGTGCCTAGATGCAACAAAGTGAGCATACTTTGCAACATTTGACAAAATGAACAACAGAAGAATTTTCACTTGTCTAACTTATTGTACTGCATGCACAGGTATACAGGTCAGTACATTACATACATATAACATGTATACATTTATAAGAAATGCTGTCTGCCAGTGGGGGAGAGGAGGGTAGGGAGTTGAGCCCACTGATTTTTTTCTACAGTCTAAAGCCCTCCCCTCCCCCCCCCCCCTCCACAGAAGTACTTATACACTACATACTGTACATGGCTGTGCCCCTGAGCACAAGGCTTTGAATTTAAGTAGTTCTTTGATGTGCCATTAAAATGTTCCATTTATCACACGATGACACTTCTCTGTTTTCATTAAATTTTGAGAGAGCCACAATGATTTTGTCTCTGTTATAAATTTCCAAAAACAGGATCTTCTGGTGGCAGACAATGTGTCCAGGAGAGAAAATTGTTCCACAGCGTCCACACTGTAAGTTATAAGTCCCATCTCAATATAACTCAAGATATGGGTGATTGAAGGTAACCTAACACAGACTAAGAGGAACATCTGAACCCATGTTCTAAGGTGGTCTATGATGGTCTAAGGTGGTCTATGGTGTGTCTATGGTCTATGGTGACTAAGGTGGTCTACGATGTCATCACTTCTTAGAAGCTTGATTTCGACTATAATCTTTCTTACACATCTTTGAAACATGATCAATTTGGAATATTTTCTCAGCTGTAAACCTTTTCTGCCTAATTTATAATGCAACTCTTTGCCAGAAATATAGAGAAAAACTAAAATATTTTCAGCTGAAAAAATAAAACATCAGTATATACCGCATGTAAGTTCCACCAAATTTGAAAAAAGAAAAACAAATTTGCTATATATATACTGTACATACATGTATACACAATGCTATGAGGATGTGGTTTGGCCGAAAGTACAGAATATTTCTAGTATTCTCATTAATGAAGAAATCAACTTTAGCCCTCAGAAATCTCCTTTAAGAGAAAGAAATGTTTACACAGCATATAAATATATAGTGATTTGTCATTATTGACACATTTGGAATGTTCTTCCTGTGATGGGCATACAATTTTTACATTTCTTTAAGTCTAACTTTACCCTACCCTTTCAATAACCAAGAGCTTGTTAGTATGATGTATTAAAACTGTGTGATTTTACTGTTTAGATTTGATGCATAGCATGATTTTAGATGTACATATTGTACTTTTCTTTATGGCTTGATGAGTCTCTCAGCTTATAGAATGTGAATTTAAGCAAGATCATGATGCTTATATAGCTAGGGTTACCATTTTTTTTGGAGCTGAAAGTGGGACTGTCTGGGGGAACGGTCTAATGGGTGGGGGTGTCCCCCTCCCCTTCGCAAAAATTTTGATTTTGGGACCTACCTAGAAGCCAAATGGTGCAATATTTAAGGCTGATTTCACTAGTTTTGTTTGCCTAATATGTGGCCTATTTCAGAAATGTAATT